>NDXA01000123.1:0-29397 GCA_002105455.1 Hemisphaericaspora xylofermentans | reverse complement strand
ATCATAAATCTTTTCATTGTCATTGATTCTTACCGGCATACCAAGATCATTACCATCCCCCAACCCCCAACCGCCCACCGTGAGTCACACTCCTGCGATGGTGATCGGGGCATGGTTGAACCTGACCCTAGCCTTCTGTTTGGGATTCGGTGTTCTTTACGAATGATCCAATGAGATTTGGATGGAGCAGCAAGTAAACTAGAAAATAGGTTCCTTTATTATACCCGGTTCAATTGGTAAAGTGCAATTCAAAATTTAATTGAAACCATTAGTTTGTCACAAAGTAAATTAAATTTCATCAGTATTCTCTTCGTTAATTGAAGAATGAATAGCTGTTGTTTCTATGTCTCTGATGTTTCCAGATGGATGGAGGAAGGCAGGAATATCAACAATGTCGCTTGGTTAAAGTTGCTAGGTACCATGATTGGCCCCTCGTTACCTATTATGCGTAAATGGAAATATATTGTTTCCTAGTAATACATACGTCTCCATGGTATGGATTGGAGTGTAACCTTTTCATTTAATGGTTTAAGGAACCTGTTAAAGGCCTCCTGTATGATTGGCGATCACATATTCTGTGTGAGAGTCACGCTGTTGGAGAGATACTCACTAAACCACCCTTTAGTTAAATTGACTAGCACAAATAAAATTATCACGTGATGATTATCACGTGACGTAAATATTTGAGGCAATGTACAATTTAGTGCGGTAATCGTGGAGATTACGGAGTTCCAATATAATACTGGTAGCGCAGAACCTTGAGGTGAACCCAAGTCCTGAGTTCGATTTTTAAAATGATTGTGGACAATAGGGATTTGATGCTCAAAGTCGACTGAATGTTTTTCACTTACATTGTAGTTGGAAAACACTGTGATGCACTGAAATTCTTCTATTGCTAGAATAAGCTTTCTCAGCGAATAAGATCTTGTTATTAAACCCAATTGCTGATCACAAATGCGGATTTAGAACTGGACTGTCAATGATGGTGCTTCAGGTACGCATGTATCACTTTGTGACTTTAGTCACTCTACGGGTACATATCTAGATTTTGTTCTGAATTTTTTTAAAAGAAAGCGGGATACAAAGCGAGCCTTTTTTGACATATATCTATTAGGTAAACTATTTGACTTTCAAAGACTATATAGAAAAACCTGGTCTGATTAGATTTACAAATCAACACTATCTTAAGTTGAGGTGTGATGTGTGTAACTAATTACTAAGAAATAGTAAAGGAATAGAAAGAATGATTTAAAGAAAAAAAATAATCAGATGGTAGCGATGGTGAATGGAATAAAAAAAATTTCAACTAAGTTATTGTTCAAGTACGTTTTTGCAATGCAATAAATTAGTTCTCAGGAAGTGAAAAGATTAAATGGCTCATCAAGCACAGTCTATTGATTTCGAAAAGATAAAAGCTAACTCAGATGGTACCTTGGGAGGTATGGTTTCTCTGGGATTCAATGAAATAATTCTAAATAATCCGTATTTTGCAGCAGGTGGTGGTCTTATGTTATTAGGAACAACTTTGGCATTAGCAAGACAAGGTGTAGTTAAAGGTTCAAGCTTCTTTTATAGACAATTATTAGTTGATCTTGAAATCCCTTCGAAAGATAAGTCATATCTTTGGTTCTTAGAATGGATGGCCCAATATAAACATAGATCCTCACGTCATTTATCGGTAGAAACAAATTATGTTCAACATGATAATGGGGCAGTTACTACTAAGTTCTCATTAGTTCCAGGTCCAGGGAAACATTTAATTCGTTATAAAGGAGCTTTTATGTTAGTTAATCGTGAACGTTCTGGGAAATTGATTGATATGACAAGTGGTACCCCCTTTGAAACTGTTACTTTGACTACCCTTTATCGAGATAGAATTTTATTTAGTGATTTATTGGCGGAAGCAAAGAAATTGGCATTGAAGGCTCGTGAAGGAAAGACGGTTATTTACACGTCTTGGGGTCCAGACTGGAGACCATTTGGTCAACCACGTACAAAAAGATTATTAGGATCTGTTATTTTGGATGATGGATTAGGTGAAGGAATAGTGAAAGACGTGAGAGATTTCTTAAATAGTGGTGCATGGTATCATAAGCGTGGTATTCCATATAGAAGAGGTTATTTATTGTATGGTCCACCTGGAAGTGGGAAAACTTCTTTTATTCAAGCTCTTGCTGGTGAACTTGATTATAATATCTGTATATTAAACTTATCAGAAAACAATTTAACTGATGATCGTTTGAATCATTTAATGAATCATATACCTGACCGCTCCATCTTGTTATTAGAGGATATTGATGCTGCATTCAATAAAAGAGAACAAACTGAGGACAAGGGATATACAAATGGAGTAACTTTCTCTGGGTTATTGAATGCACTTGATGGTGTTGCCAGTGCTGAAGAATGTATAACATTTATGACTACAAATCATCCAGAAAAATTAGATCCTGCATTGTTAAGACCAGGTAGGGTGGATTACAAAGCTTTAATTGGTAATGCCACCGAAAATCAAGTAAAGAGAATGTTTATGAGATTTTACGAAAATGAACTTGAACTTTGTGAAGAATTTTTAGCCAAATACCGAAAATTGAATGTTCAACACGTAAGTACCGCCCAATTACAAGGATTGTTTGTTTATAACAAAAGTGACCCAAGGGGAGCAATTGATATGATTGAGACTTTACAAGACCCAAACTCCGTGTTCTAAGTAGTAGACAAAAATAAAAAATAGACCTTTCCTGTATATATAAAATGTGTATTCATTAGTCATTATAGAGATAGATATCATCTGTATATAATAGTAGTATTGGTAGTAATCCCATCAACCCTGATACTTTCTTAATAAATCTTCATTGGCATTATTCAATCGTTGTTCAGTGACTTCTCCGATATTTCCTAAATACCCATATTTAGGATCACCACCACCTTTCATTAAATCATTTATATATTTTATATAAATCAAATAAATCAACAAATCAGAATTATCTTGCTTTAGCGAACTCGGTATTGATGATCTAGGTTGGTCGTTTGTGGCATTACTATTTCCTGGTTTGGGAATTCTTAGTCTTGATTCTATCACTCGTCTAAATTTTTCTTTATTATAAGTTTGTTTATGCTTTCTAACTCCTGGCATGTTCTGTTAGATGGATTGGCAAGTTAAGTTTAAGTAGCTGGTAATTACCTGAAATTTGAATTCAAGTCAATTGTTTACGGTTATTATTGTGATTGTTTAGTTTGTCGTTTGTGCTACCAAATGATTTCTTTTTTCTGCTGTTGTGAGGCGCGCGTGTTGGTTGTTCGTTTTGTTGTTGGTAGTGGAAAATGCAATCTCCTTTTTCCCACGTTTAATGAGAGAGATCGATCACCTGCTGAACTTTAATTGAAATAGATTAGCCAGGTTAGATTTTTCTTAAACCTCTCTCTTCTTCTCTTTGTTCTTATCTAGCTAAATGAGTGAGTAATTATGGAAAGTAAGAAGTTCTGGCTCCCCTGGTTCATTACTGAATGATCCATTTCATCCAACATTTGCCAATTAATTAATCGTCAAAATGGAATTCCTGCATATAATCACTCAAACACCAAACAAAAAAATGGCGGGGGGAAGAAAAACAACCAAGTAATGGCAATGGCAATTAATTGATGTCAAAATTCTACAACCCAATTTTACATTGATCAATCAATCTGTCATTTTGGTTACAAGTATTATAATATATATTCAGATTTATACAATTCCAATTGAGGTTAATAAGTAATACATTCCTTTATATAATTAAATAAGATCCTCGACGATTGCGTCTATTCTTTGAATTATATTATAGTCTTCCTGCAATGCAGTTCAAATTAGCCTTCGTGGGCTGGTTCTTCTTTTTTAACTATGTCAATTCCTATCAAGTGGCGAATGAGCAGGAGCTATATGAAAAATTTGATCGAGTTAAAAAGTTATTGCCAATTAAAGATGTGTTTGAAATTAAACCGGCCTTAGAACGAGGAGGAGGCAAACCTGGAGATGGTGATAAAGAATGTCCTCCCTGCTTCAATTGTAATCTTCCAAATTTCAAATGTACTCAATATTCTCAATGCAATACATTCACCGGTATGTGTGAATGTCAAGATGGATATGGTGGAATGGATTGTTCTGAACCTTTATGCGGTTCTCTTGGAGACGGTAACAATAAAAGACCAATAAGAAAAAAGAAAACGTGTGATTGTAAAGACGGTTGGGGTGGAATCAATTGTAATATGTGTACCATAGATGATGTATGTGATCAATTCATGCCTGAGGGTCTCAAAGGTACTTGTTATCAGGAAGGTATCATTGTAAATAAGTTTCATCAAATGTGTGATGTCACAAATCCAAAAATTATCGCCGTTTTAGGTGGGCAAAAACCTCAAGCAACATTTTCATGTAATAAGACTTCAGAAAATTGTAACTTTCAATTTTGGATTGATGAAGAAGAATCTTTCTATTGTGATTTGAATAAATGTAAGCTTGATTATGATTTAGCTGCTAATACAACTCATTACAATTGTGAAGAAGTTGCTTGTGAATGTTTACCAGATAGAATGCTTTGTGGGAAAGATGGGTCTATTGACATTTCTGAATTCTTAACTGAGACAATTAGAGGTCCTGGTGATTTTGCTTGTGATGTTGCAAAAAAGAAGTGTCGTTTCTCAGAACCAAGTATGAATGATTTAATTCTGTCCGTTTTTGGTGATCCCTACATCACCTTACATTGTACTTCGGGTGAATGTGTTCACAAAAGTCAAATACCAGGATATGAAATACCTGGCCCTTCCAAATTGAGGCTTGTTGATATATTCCTGATCGTTGGAGTGCTAGTCGTTTGCATTTTGGGAACAGTGACAGCTCTTCGAAACATCGGAGAATCTGCTTTGTTTAAAAAGGGTGGCGATTATGAACCATTTGAACCTGATTCTAGTGTCATGAACCAAAATTTTGAGCCAGCAACACTTTCTTTTGAAAGCATCAGTTATGAAATTCATGATGGACGAACCGTATTGAATAACGTATTCGGTTTAGTAAAGCCAAGAGAATGTTTGGCGATTATGGGTGGCTCAGGAGCTGGTAAGACGACCCTTTTAGATATTCTTGCAAGCAAAAACAAAAGCGGAAAGATTTCAGGTAATATCTATGTGAATGGGAATATTGTTGATCCTAAACATTATGAGAGAATTGTAGGATTTGTTGATCAAGAAGACCACTTAATTCCAACATTGACGGTGTATGAAACAGTGTTAAATAGCGCCTTGCTTAGACTCCCAAGAGATATGACATTAACACAAAAGAAAGCGAGAGTTATCGAAGTGCTTAACGAATTGAGAATTTTAGGAATTAAAGATCGGGTTGTAGGATCTGATTTCAAGAGAGGAATTTCTGGAGGTGAGAAGAGAAGAGTTTCCATTGCGTGTGAGTTGGTCACATCTCCTTCTATTTTGTTTTTGGATGAACCAACTTCAGGCTTAGATTCGTATAACGCTAGAAATGTTATTGATTGTTTGGTCAAATTGTCCAGAGACTATCAAAGAACTATTGTATTTACCATTCATCAACCTAGAAGTAACATTGTTTCGTTATTCGATAAATTATTGTTGTTAAGTGAAGGTGATTTAATATATTCTGGTGACATGATAAAAGCGAATGACTTCTTCACCAAAAATGGATATAGTTGTCCTTTGGGTTATAACATAGCAGATTACTTGATTGATATCACTGTGGATCATAATAAGATTATCAAGATAACTAATGCCGACTCTGAGATAGTTCAAGCATCTTCGACCGATTTGCATAATCTGGACATTCATGAAGCATTCCTTCTGAATAGAAATCAAAGTCAAGAAGATACAACTATGGAATGGGAACACTATGCCACCCATCGGGATGAATACAATAGTGATATCGTTGGTCGCCGCACTTCCAGAACGGGAGAAGAAGAAACCTTTATCCGTTTACGCAATAAATTACCCACATTGTTTAAGGAATCTGTATTGGCATCAGAATTGAAGCAAGCGATTTCTGAAGGGGTAGATACACCTATTCCACTTACACTTTCCAAAAAGGCTATCAAGAAAGCATCACTCTTTTCTCAGTTTAGTATATTGTCTTCAAGAATTTTCAAAAACTTGTACAGAAATCCTAGATTGCTTCTTGCTCATTACTTATTATCTTTATTGGTTGGTTTATTTTGTGGATATTTATATTACAAAGTATCAGATGATATTAGTGGGTTCCAAAACAGATTGGGATTGTTCTTCTTCCTTCTTGCATTCTTTGGATTTTCGTCATTGACAGGCTTGCATTCATTTGCAACAGAAAGAATCATCTTTATTAGGGAGAGAGCCAATAATTACTACCATCCATTGAGTTACTATTTAAGTAAAATTTTCTGCGATTTAATTCCACTTAGAGTCTTGCCTCCTATCATTTTAATAAGTGTTGCTTATCCGTTAGTTGGATTAACTATGGAGCACAATGCCTTTTTAAAGACTATAGTTGTCTTGATTGTATTTAACGTGGCTGTTTCAGTAGAAATGCTAATTGTGGGAATTTTGCTCAAAGAACCTGGTACTTCAACTATGATTGGTGTTTTACTTTTATTATTGTCCTTGTTGTTTGCAGGATTGTTTATCAACAGCGAAGATTTAACTATGCAAATTAAATGGCTTGAATGGATATCAGTATTCCATTATGCTTATGAAGCATTATCGATTAATGAAGTGAAAGATTTGATTTTAAGAGAAAAGAAATATGGTTTGTCAATTGAGGTTCCTGGAGCGGTGATTTTGAGTACTTTTGGATTTGACGTCAAAGCATTCTGGAAAGACGTCGGTTATTTGACAGGTTTGTCACTCATATTTTTGACTTTAGGTTACATTTTCTTGCATAGATATGCAATTGAAAAGAGATAGACTGCGAAAAGGAGATTCTATATTTTTAGTAAGTATTTTTTCATTTATAGTTTAATAAGTATGAAAAAGCTATTAACGCTTTGAATTTATGATTTCATCGTAAATTTCTAATTTTAATTCTTCGATATCCAAGTCCTGCTTATCGATGTCAAATTCAAACTCCTCTATTGGTATGGGAAGAGTTGTAGGTTCGCCTTTGGGATCGTGATAGACTGAAAGATAAGGATGCGCCAAAGCTTCATCGATCGTAATTCGCTTTGTTGGGTCAAATATTAATAACTTTTCTAACAAATCAACTGCAAGGGTATTGACTTGGCCAGTTCTACCATGCTTTGCAATCCGGTATGGGTGTTTGGTTATGTATGAAACAAGACTCATTTTAACTTTCTTTGGGAGTGATTGTATGAAAGTCCTTGCTCTGCTAGATTTAATGTTTCTCAAATCATCGTTGCTGGGTGTTCCGACAATATCTAAAATCAATTTCAATTGATGAATGTAATCTTTTCCAGGAAACAAGGGTTTATAAGTTAACATTTCTGCTAAAATACACCCAACAGACCAAACATCAATTGCTGAGGAATATTGTGATGCACTAAGCATTATTTCTGGTGCACGATACCATCTAGTAGCAACATATTCAGTTAGTTGGGAAATTAACGGAGCAGCTGCTGGGGGATTATAATATGCTGCGTTTAATCTTGCCAATCCAAAATCACAAATCTTCAAATCACATTGTTCATTTACTAAGAGGTTAGAAGGTTTGAGATCACGATGGATTACACCCGCGCTATGAATCATTTTGAGACCTTTGAGAATTTGATATGTGAAATATTGGACATGTTGATCGCTCAATGTTTGTGTCGCAATAATGTTGTGGAGGTCACTGGGCATGTACTCTTGAATTAGGTAAACTTCGTTGAAAGATTCGTAGTTCAATGGCTTCTGAACGTCATAAAGCTTAATTATATTGTCATGATCGTTGAACTTGTTTAATAACTTTATTTCTCTAAGGGTACGAAGACAGAAGAGCGGTCGTTCAAATGGCATCATCTTCTTGATGGCAACTTCGATCCCAGTAGGTAAATGGGAGGCAAGTGCCACGATACCGTATGCTCCTTCTCCCAATATTTTAGTAACCGTGAGATTTTGCGATATATTGAACACCACCTTGCGCAGCTGGGATTGGGGTACATATCCATTACTCTTTGTAGACATTCTATTGGCTAGCATTATTGTTTAACAGTAACGCACAAGTATAACTATTGAATAGATATTGTTTTATAATTCTTATGCCAGATTCCATCCATCAAATATGAATCAACAGGAGTATCCTGATGGTTTTTTTAATATTTTTTTCTTAGTTATCATCATACATTTTGCAACAAAATGCAAGAGTGATAGAAAAAATAATCTTGTTGCCTTTCTGAGAGACAATATTTGACACGCGCAGTACATACTAGAAATATTTTTTAACTGAATTTTAAGTTTTTTACTGCATAAGCGAAAAACTAAGAAATTCAGTCTATTATGTTTCACTTTACTCCTTGGAACAATAAAAAATTCTTGGCTTGTCGCAATATCTCCTCCATTTTGGTCACTCTTCATTTTCACAGGGGGATACCATGTTTAATCTATTTCATGTTTATTCACGAATTATACAACGCAATCTATCTAAAAAATCTAATCAAGAGTTGCTTGAGCAGTCCTTTCAATCAAATCAAGGATTTGTTGTCTCTTAGGCCAAAATCCCCAACCGTATTGTAAGGATTGGTGAAGCCTAACGCCTAATTTGTCGGCAAATTCCCATACTATTCCCGGGTTCTTTAAGAATGCTCTTCCAATCAAAGCAACATCGAATACTCCATCTTCAAGATATTGGTTCACAAGCTCTGCGTCCGCATGAAGACCACCTACGCACGCAACCACAACTTTATCGCCAACGCGTTGCTTAATTGCACGTGCAAGAGGTACGTGGATTGGTTCACCATCGTTCTTCTTTGCAACTGCCGCTCTTGGAGGTTGTTGGTAATCATTACCACCCGAAGAGATGTCAAGCAAAGAAATTCCCTTTTCAATAACAATATCTGCTAAGTGTTTGGAATCTTCGATTGTCCAAGCTTCTGGTCTAGGACTGTTCTCAACAGCTGAAATTCTCAAGAATATTGGAGTGTTTGGAATCTTCGATTTAATATTGTCAATAACTTCTAATAAAAATCTAGTTCTATTTTCAAAGGACCCACCATACTCGTCTGTTCTTTCGTTGGAAATAGGACTATAGAATTCGTTAATTAAATACCCGTGTGCACCATGGATTTCAACAGCATCGAAGCCGCTGATTTCGACAGCTCTCTTCGCAGCGTCACCAAATTCGTTAATAATTCTTTTGATCTCTTCTTTTGTCAATTCATTTGGCACATAATAATTTCCATGAGGTCTAAAAGGAATAGCTGAAGGAGCTAGGACCTTATCGGGCCACCCACCAACTGACTCGTCTGCAACCTGTTCCAAATGAACAAAAAGTGGTTGCCCACTTGCCTTTCTCCCTCCATGGTTGATTTGAATTGCAACTAATTGTTTTTGAGAATGTGCGAAGTCGACAATTTCTTTCAATTTCTCAGCTTGAGTATCAGTCCAGAGACCCAAGTCATGTGGAGATAATCCACCTTCTGGACTAACTGAAGCACTTTCAACCATAGTAATTCCGGGACCACGAGCAACGATTGAACTGTAGTGCATGAAATGAAAGGGAGTTGCTTCAAACTTTGAGTTGGCTGAATATTGACACATAGGAGAAACACCAATTCTATTTTGTAAAGTAATATTACCAATCTTTAATGGTTGAAAAATTTTTGGGACTGCCTGGTTTTCTTTTTCCGGATAAAATGTACCAGCAGGTATTGGTTGTTCTGGAGTGTAATATGCGACAGCATCTGAAGGTTTAGCTTCGTCTGATGGTTTGACTTCGTATGAAACAGTCATGGTGGACGATATATGTTTGTCTGATGTTTTGAAGGCCTATAGCAACAAAACGCATAGGAAACGATTTCCTCTCGAATTTATATGCTTTTTTTTGAGCGAGAAACGGAAAAACGATTAATTAATTTTATCATTTGTAATTAAAAGAAATTTGATTTCCGATATTTCCTAATGGGGAAAGTGCGGAAAAATGGATTAGTAATTTTCCGAGGAATGGCGATTTTGGTATTTTTCAATTTATTGTTGCAAACAAAAAGTCACAACTGATGTATTGTTCCGGAATATGTCATCAATCTGGAAAAAATACTATCCAAGGGTTCACGGCGTACATTTAGAGTTAAGAGAGGAATAGGGCAAACTCGAAACAATATCGAATGGAGAAGCTGAGACCTGGATCCAAGCACGCCCATTGCTATCTCATTTTGGTTCACACTATGGTTAACTATAGTTCCCAGTAGGAGGAAATATACACTCGTTCATTCGGAACTGTTCCTTCCGTGCGTAGCAAAAATACGACTGAGTATGATGAAACCTTATCAAAGTAACTCGGCACAAGATCTCTAATTCAATATCCTCGTAGACATAATCATTAAAGGCTCTGACCAGTTCCTTTTCCCGAAATCTGCTTAGGTGATTGCATTGCGGATAAACTATAAACCTATTCATTAGGATGGGATATTGGTTTTTGGTTGGGGCAAATAGAACAATTAAAAGAAGGGTGCCACAATGAGGTGGAAAAAGAAAACAATGAGTAAGTATATTGGAATGTCGCACGGGATATAATGCTGTTTCAAGCAAATGATGGAGAGAGGCTATTGTTTGGAGTAGATTATTTTGACCAATCCTTTGAGGAGCTGAAACCCCTGTGTCAGGTGCACGGAAATTTTAAAAACCATGCGAACATTAAAATTTCAAACAACTAATTCACCTTGTTCGATTTCAAAAGTAACCATTCAGGACGGAATGTTGTAAAGAGATCATGGTCCCGTTTCGATTGATATTTTCGTAAATAGTTGGATCCTGTATATTTTCTGGAGCAGAACAAATGAAATTCACTCCTTGAATGAAGCTTAACAATCTTAAAAAATATGAGAACAATGGACTGAGGAGAGTCTATCCTCTTCTGTTTTAGAACATCATCTTCTATAGATTTATTTCATTTTTACCCCGTTTATTACGATGCAATAATGCCAAGCCAATCCCATATCTGTCAAGAATGCAACAACATCCAGTGCCAGTGTGTTGAAACGGAATGCATCACGTTCGCCTAAAACCAGCTTCCATCTAAAAAACAATTTCAACAAAGCATAGGATGTAAAAATACTTGTGAATGGCTATATTACGTGTCTACGATTGAAAGTTCTACGTAAACTTCGTAAATGTGGAAAGACAAAAGAAAGAGAAGGAAAGAAATCTGGAACATTTATCTTCTTTGTATTTTTTTACACAATAGGAATTCGTATATCCCCACAAGTGCAAGCCGAAATGAGCACACGAAAGTAAAAGGTTAGTATTAGGGCCACAACTTAATGTGTGACTTCCAACAGATGTGAATTTCTTGAGTTGATAGCAAGGAGGAGTTTCTCATTGTTTTTATACGTTCTTAATCAAAGAAGTTGTTCTATACTGGAATCCTTATTGGTTGTCTTCCAGTGAGGGGAGGGGGGGATTGCTACATAAAAAAGCCTAGCTTGCCTCGTAAATTGATTGACTGAAGAATTGAAAACGGATCTTTCAACAAAGAACATGTCTAGAATTCTCGTAAAGTTGCTAATAATTATTTTGTTCTATATTAAATTGGATTTCTAGTCAATTTAGATAATAAATTCTACACTAATTGGTACATCTTTCTCCATCTCTCGTAATTCCCCACGTATCAGATTCACCATATGAACTGACCCTATCTGCATTTTGAAATGTGGCTGTTGGTGGAGATCGCAAATTTATTAGGGGGGAGAGGATAAGTGAACGCTTATAAAGCCATCCGGCCCTTTTTCTTTAAGTATTCTAAATTATCTGGTTTTGTCCTTTTTATACATGGTACATCTCATAATGAACTCAGAAGAAAGCAAAACTCTACTCGATAGTATTGTCCGCGTCGCAGATACGTGGCCCCCGGTTAATGTTTCTTTACAAGGTTATCTTAATTTTCACTTATGGAATGAGCAGTTTACTGCTCGATGCAACGAATTGGGTGTTCCATTGAAAGAAATCGAATTTAATGAGGATGTCGAAGAAAGGTTGCGTAACGAAGTGAATGAAGTCATTGATAAGTTTATCCAAACTGGTATTGGCTTCACGGTCTCCTCTGAATTCAAGTTGGGTATTCCTGATTCTTACGGAAGAAAAACGTATCACAAACTTGTGGAAAAGTATGGAGGAGAATTTACCTTACAATTGGCGGTGGAATTAATTACTCGATACTTAAGTAAACCTGCTCCCAAGGATGAAATAAAACATTTTTGGGAAAATATCATTGGTAAGTTTACAGTTGAAGAGTTAGGCGGGATCGTTTTTATAGCAAATATTCCTCAAGAAAAGCAAGGATTGATATTCCAAGAGTTTGACAAGAATGAACAATCTTTTTCTATGACTGCAATTGAAAAAGTTTGTGAATCTTTAAGTATTGATCTTCCTGAGACGATTACTTTCTCATTTACAAATAGTCCGGAAACACATTCAAGGATTGAAAAATTCAATGGGACTAAAAAGAAATCTCTACGTTGCAAGTATTGTACTGCTTTTGGTCATGTCGTAAGTGAATGCCGGAAATTGAAAGCAAAAAGGGCACTTGATGCAAGAAAGCAGGAAGTTCACTAAGCTACTTGTTGATGTTTTTTTTTACTTGTAATGTTTACGTTTCTATTTATTGCTTGACTTTTTCTGAATTGTGTATTATGGAATTATTTGTATAGTTTTCTGCTCGGTGTTTAATATTTTCGGTCAGTTCATGGAGTAACGATTTTCAAAAAATGACAATTTTTAAATTATCTATAACGATTCATGCATCTAGTTTTTTCCGGTAGCTAAGGAAGTCAACATAAAATCGTACTCTAACTATCTCCATGTTTTAAGATTGCTTCTGATTTATTAGTAAACCGTAGTGTACGTAGCGTAATGTAATCAACAATAACAATAATACTTTATTCTATAACAATATACAATAATTACTATAAAAGTCCATACCCTCCTCCCTTACATTCCAACACAGATGAAGATTTTCATCCACTTATAAACCCTCACTGACTCCCCAAAGTGAAGAGTTTTCATGTCCTGCATATTGCACCTTGGCGGCAGTAGAATACAATACAGTCTCAGCCCAAATATATTCTGACTGCACAGAAGCCAGTTGTCACATGACCAACAGCAACACCTTAGAGCAACATACTGAATATTTATTGCCATGTTCGTTTAACAAAAAATATGTTCTTCATGTTTTTCTTGCAAAGGGAGCATTGTCACTCAGCTATTGCAACGAAAAGATAATTGAGGAGTAAGCGAGTAAGCGAAGCTTGCTGCAATGGTTCGGTAGATGCTGCATCAGTATCGCATATGATCCACGAAAAACAACCTTGAACGTTATGGATTTCAATTGAAACTACCACCATTGCTTGGGATGCTGTGAATGAGCAAAGTAGTTATCCTATATTACGAAATAGATGAATATTTGTTTGATTAAACCAGTGAGTTCTTTCCTTATCCCAATGCTTAACTTTTGTTTTTTCAAAAACATTAACTAGAAACTGAATCTGAGATATCATTGTTGTTGGTGAAATACAGCTAATTTGTGTTTATCCATGAACTTTTGAACTTCTAATGTGTATTTTAACAATGAAAGTTAACTTTGGAAAATGGGTGAGGGCTTGATATCATACTGTATTATATACAGGAAAATGAATATTTTCTCTTATCTTGTAGTCCCTTTGGATAGCCGGGTGAGGACACAAAAGGTCTGGAATAGCGAAGTTCAAGAAATGGTTGCAAAATATATTCCTTGTAGATAATTCCGTCAAAAGGGGAATATAGAGAACATTGCATTTACCAAACCGCCAATAATACTTGAACGAAGATATTTGGAAGGTTTTGGCACTCGTTCCCCCTTATAATACTATGAATTTATGTTATCCATTCTTTGGTGTATGGAAAACATCAAACGAATGCATCAGGCAGATGATTTAGAGACAACAGGGTGTCATTATACGGTAGAGTGGGTATGTACACTTCCATCCTATTCAACTGAGTTCCTTGATGTATGCTATTACTCCCACTACTGTTCCCATCTCCACTGCGGTTTCTCCCACCCCTTATCTCTTGCCACCTCCGTTGGTGCGGTCACTCCCTCCCGTACAAGAATGAACAAAAGAACTCACCTGTAGAATGTTGTATTCTGAGATTTTAACTGACAAGAAATATTGATCAACGAATCAAATGGTTGCAGGTTTTTGTTCTCAAGATCAACTCTGATTTTTATTTCTAAACAATTGATGGAGAATAACATGAGCACTGTATATTTTAGACGAGAAGAAATATTTATGGATATTTCATTTCAGATTGGTGCTTTACTTTCACCTTAGGTCTTTGTTTTTATTAATCTGTGGAATTTTACATATTTTTAGAAGTTTATTGCTGCATGTTCTGCAACGGAAATATGAATTAAATAATACATATAGCGATATTCGCCCATATAACATAATAACACTTAAAGAATCATAGATAACAAAAGAAGGCCAAAGCTAACGAGTCCAGAACTAAGTTGGCCCACTCCTGCCCCTATAAACGAAGAAGTCTGGCTTCCGTTACCATTTCCACCACCGTTGCTATTTCCACCGCCATTGTTACCATTTCCACCACTGTTGCTATTTCCACCACCATTGCTATTACTTCCTCCGTTGTTATCTCCTCCCCCGTTGTTGTCTCCTCCCCCGTTATTATCTCCTCCCCCGTTGTTATCTCCTCCTCCGTTGTTATCTCCTCCTCCGTTGTTATCTCCTCCTCCGTTGCAAGAACCAGTAAGAGTACTCGTAAACGTGTGAGTAACAGTTCCCACACTGTCCGTGCATCCTGGACAGTCTGTAATAAACCTTAAACTACTAGTAGTTTCTGTAGTCACAGAACCATTCAGAACCAAGATTACGGTTGTTATCAAATCAAATGTTGATTTCACCTCGCATCCTGTGGGACAGGCAACTGTAGTAAATAGTTCCTCTGTAGTTATTGTTGTCGTAATCAATTTATCTGTACATGTAATAGAGGAGCCATGGTGAATTGATTCTCCATTATGAATGGAACTGGATAGTCCATCCCCACCATCATGCGATGTTGAAATATGGTTGGTTGAGGATAAATCGTCGCTGGATGTAACCCCTTTATCATCCGACGCAGAAGATTCATCCGTAGTTGAAGAGCCCTTTAGGATTGTTGAAGAATCATCCAGGGTAGTTGAAGAATCATCCAGGATAGTCGAAGAATCATCCAGGATAGTTGAAGAGCCCTCCAGTATAGTTGAAGAACTAACAGCATCGATATCCTCATAAAACAATTTAATAGCAGGACATCCTCGGTTAACAATCTGAATATTAAAGGGAGTTGTAATTCCTAAATGAGAATCCTGGCCACATACAAAAAAATCAGAACTACCATCCCAAGTTAATGTGTCATCGCCAGCAAACCATTTCATCGCATTATCTAAATCCGGAACTAAAGTTATCCCCAAGTCACTTCCAACAAGAAACCCGGTCTCATCTCGGGGGGATAATGTTTTTTCATCAAAGTCGTACACAAATATTGGAGGCTCTGGGTTACCCTCTAGCCCAGCCAACATTCCATCAACTAAACCGACAGTACTTGTTGCAACTTCATCACCCTCATACCTAACTTTGATAAAAATCACATCCGCAAACGCGATCGAAAAGACCCAAAAGAATGAAAGCATCGCTATTGATTAATCATGAAACTAGTAATTTTTGAGATACAGAAATTTCGAGTTGATTTATAATATCAGAATTGGTATTCTCATTGGAGAAGTTCCATATACGAATTCGACAAACAATACCATCCAAATATTTTAGTATTGATCCCCGCCCTGTCTTCAACTTTTTATAACATTTACATGATATTTTTAATTAACATTGGCGTATTCTGCAACATTCACGTTCATTCTTTGAAGCTAGATCAGCCCATGGATCTATTGTTTAGAAAGTGCATGACAAATCCAATATTTTAAGGAAACATTATTCGTTTCAATTTCGGGCTGCTTCTTCCTACAACCAGATTTGAAATTTGGTATTTGAGAGTATCTATGCAGATACGAAATTTAGAAGGATGTTGATTTTTTCTTGGCAGGTATAAATGTTTGAACTTTTCTTGGCGTGGACTTTATTTCGTTGGGAGAATTTTCTAATTATAATTCCGAAACATTTTACGAACATTTTTACAAGTTTTACGAAATTTACTCATTCAAATTAGTCCTCAGTTTTAAATAAATAATGAGGCTTTTTTGTTTGAAGCCAAATAGTATTTGTGTTTGCTAAGTGATTTAATTGAGGCGTTTTGAGGGGTTAATGGATTTATGTCACGTTTAATTCTAGGCGAATTCAAGGGGCTGAGTTGACATTAGAAGCTTAATGTATTCTCATCATCTCCAAGTAAATTAGAATGGGTTCCAACATTGCACCGTAAATAAGTTCGAGAACATGATTAGTCCTGTTTTGGAAAGGATACAATTGCCCGAATATTGATTCATCCTTCAGGTAAGGTAAGAATTAACCTTAATGCTTAATTCTCTAATATGGGACTCACTTTACAGCCCTGAAGCCGTTTTCCTAGGTTTTGTATGGATTGAGGCGTCTAGACATGTACTCTCTTTTTTTAATTTAATCTAACGAATAGTTAGAGAATGTAGTTGCATTGACATTAATAATACAAGATAAACTGCTGAAAACGTTTACTTCTAACACATTTTATGTTGGTTTTTTCATCCTTCATCAATGTGTCAAAGAGTTCCTAGGAAATATGGCATTTTCTAGCCCTTTCGAAAAAAGTGTGTATTATTTGTTTTTAATATGACTATTAAACTCCGCTATCTAGATTATTTTCCGGCTTTTTATCTTCGTTTATCCGCTAAATTTACCAACGTTGTTTACGTCTGCATGAAATTATGTATCAGAATTCAATTTCATATACAGGTAGTTGTTGAAAGAAAGATAGTTGTACATTGGTTTGTTTTGGTGAAACAATGTCAAAATTTTAATATTAAACCAAAAAAAACTCCAAAATTATCCAATTTTTATTTTTACGTTATACATCATTTCTCACGTTAACAACTTTAATAATGTTTCAAAAGGAAAAAGAACCACACATGAGTCTGAGCCTTTAAGGAAGTAAAGAGAGTAAAATAAAAACCAACCAGTCGATTTCCAGATTTTTTGCAGCCAATTAGAATTGTCATAGTGACGAGATTTACTGAAGGGTAACATTGATACCGCGAAAATAATCGAATTTGGTAAATGGGAGTTTTTTTTTTTTTTACATATTGCTGTTTTTTCTTAAATGGTCACGTGATAACTATCTGGCGACTAGTTGTTTTACAATTAAAACTTGAGAAAAAGGCAACTTGTCCGAGTGGTTAAGGAGAAAGATTAGAAATCTTTTGGGCTCTGCCCGCACAGGTTCGAGTCCTGTAGTTGTCGTTATTTTTTGCAACCACATTAGGCTAATGAAACATCGTGTGAAAACGGTGACATTCTCCAGGAAAAGGTGAATCATTTACAATCACTAAATACATATAGTGCAATCTATACAAAAGCTACTTACATTAATCTTTTGTTGCTATTTGTTTGATCATCATCGTCTTCTAAGGGTCTTTTCTTATCATTTTCTTCTTCCTCGCTTAAATCTAATTGCTCCCCCTCAGAACTGTCTTCCTCTTCTTGGTCATCTTCATCCCCATCTTCAATAGTTAAAGCAAGAATATAATATTTTAAAGCATTTAAATACAAATCGTCTGCAATCAAATTGGCCAAATCTTCCCCATTTCTGAATTCTTTCCCTGGTTTTTCACCTGTCCAATTAAACCAAGCAAAGAATGACTTCATTCCTAATCTATAATTTTTTTTTTCTTCTTTGGACATTTGTTTACCTTTGCTTTCCTCCTTGATTACAGTAGGATTAATATTTTTCAATTCCGCTGGCCATTCAAATTCAACTGGTTCAGAAACGAGTCTTTCTTCCCCATCCTTCATGACAACTTTAAACTCCTTTGTAACTTCTTGTTTAGGGACATGGTTGTTGTCACCAAAACTAATTGTGATTGAAAAGTCCTTATGATGCCTTTCTGCATCATGAACAACCGGATGATACACGTATATGTCATCGATGTCTTCCAAATATTTCAAATCTTCAACACTTACATAATCGGAAAAATCATCGTTTTCGGCAAGGATGATATACCAGAACTTAGGAATTGTCTTTAGAATGCCTCTCCTTTCTTCATACATTTTCTGAGTGGCCTTGATTCGATATATTTCTGCATCTTTTTCTATATCGCTCATTTTGCTTTCCCAATTCGCCAATCTATCCAAGCTGGATTGAAGTTTTTTGGTCGATTCATCTTGTTCGTCTGACATTATAAGCCTTTAGCTGTTGTTACTAAGTATGAAAATTTGAGTTCCTTTTACTAATTTTTCACTTCTCTGGTTCTGTTTTTTTTTTTCGAACTATTTTTTCCTGGGGGGAGGAGGGGAGGCAGCGTCGGTGGTGGTGCTGATGGTGCTGATACATCCACAGAACAAAATTCTGGTGGCGGCGTTATTGTTGTTGTTCTCCCCACGAGTTTTCGTTCCTGCCCTCGTCGTTTAAGTGTCAAGAGATCTTAAGGCCTAATTTTTGTTATTCACAACCACTCCATCACTAAGCATTCTGTTTCTTATTATTCATTATTCAAAAGAAAGCATACACTGATACACACCTTGACACATAGATACACATAGGTACACTGCTCTCAAAGCATGATTAAAGAGAACGCCACTATATCAAAGGTTCTTCTTTCAATAGACAAAGTAAAGGGTAGTCTCACGACCTTTAAAACATCAATTACAGATGGAGAGTACACCGCATTAAATTGTCCAAATACATTTTCACGAACATTAGTATGGAAAGTATGTCTAATCACTGATAGCTTAAAGATTCAGAATTGGGATTCCAAATTAAGCGATTCCAGAATAGTGTATCATCAATTAGTACAGCGAGATGACATGAAATTACCTTGGTGGAATTTAGATAAGGACCACATGTTCTATGAAACAGAAGAAATTACAAGAAAGACAAGCATAAAGAGGAAAACACCCATACGTACCCCTAAACCGATTAAGAAAACAACTTTGACTAGGGTTAGCAATATCGATGACGATCCTTTATCTTCAAGATCAAGTACTCTGACTCCTCAATATATTCATAATGACGATGATTTGGAACTTTTGCATTCTATCACATTGGATATTGATAGACTATTTCCTGGTGAAGAATTCTTTCATAGCGCAAATCCAACATCGATAATCAGAAAGAGGCAAATGGTGGAGATTTTATATGTTTGGTCTAAGTGTAACCCCCAAGTTGGATATAAGCAAGGTATACATGAAATCTTGGGTCTTATTTTCATGGCTTTATATAAAGAATCGGTAGAGATTCCCAACACAAATACATTTTCCAGTGACGATTTACGAATTCTTAACCTTTATGACATTAACTATCTTCCTCATGATTTATTTACGATCTTAAATAAATTTCTAGTTCAAAGTGGAGTTACATCTCGATTCTATGAAAATGAATCAGTTCTTTGGAAATCAATTGAAGCTTTCAATGTTAAATTAATGAAGGTTGATCAGTTTATAAATTATAACTTGGGCACAAAGTTGAAACTTGAATCGCAACTATGGATTATAAGATATTTACGTTTATTGTTGTTGCGTGAATTGGGAAATGACTTGGAAACCACATCTTTATTTTGGGATAAGCTTGTTGCATCTCAATTAACTAATCACTCAGGCAATTGTATAACAGCAATTCCGGATTTGATTTGTTTTCTGGTTATTCAAATGTTAGTTCAAGTAAAGACAGAATTAATATCTTGTGACTTTAGTGAAAGTTTGTCATTATTATTGCATTATCCCATTTCATCAAAGATACAGTCTCCAGCACTGCGAAACGAATTTGTAACCACATTATATAAAGAGGCAGTAAAGTTATTCGAATTAAGAGAGAATGATTTGAAATTGTATGAATACGGACTTAAATTGAACAACAAGTACAATCCAAATTTGAGAATATCAATGAGTTATACTAATAGCGCAAGAACTAGTGCCGACTCAAATAATTCATCAAGAAGACCTAGTCTCTCTCGTTCAGGTTCAGAAGCCAATTCAATTGATTCCAAGGCTGAAAAAATGAAATTTGAGAAATTGAGAATGGAAATGAGACTAAAGAAGAAAGTACATCAGTTAATAAATCAATAGGGATATCATTTAGCATACACATAGCATTATTTGAAACATTTCACGGAATTTTGATCTCTTGTTAATTAAATGTAATAATTTTCAATTTAATCAATTAAACAGTTTACTTGTTTAAATTTTATATTCAGATAACGAAGCTCACCTCGCTTCACCTAGTTTGCGAGAAGAATATATCATATCAATACTTATCAGAAAGTAGCAAAATGTTATATGATAATGATAAAACAACAAACCATGCATTACCACTTAGAAGGTTGGAAATAGAATAATGACATTACTTATAACGTATGAAAACATGAATTTCACTACTGATACTACTTTGGCGTTGAACGTTACTGGCATGATCTTGAAAAATGGTATGATGAGCATGGCTTCCCAATTCTTGTCAATCATAGAGAGTGTTGCGCCCAAACCTGCAAAGAAATGTACAATAAAACAAATCTAATTAACTACGTAGCTAAAAGGATAATAGTAATAGTAAAACGTACTCATTGATAGCATCTCTAGGAAGCTTTGGTTAGAATTAGAAGTTGAATTAAATGTAAACTCCTCCACAACATCCTCAATCGTTTGGGGATTTTTTTAGTATCCTAATTAAGTACTATTGATGTTAGAATAGTATTTTCTGATTTGGGCTTTCCTGGCTCTACTAAAATCCACCTTCCTCTTCTCTCTTTCTTTAGTTAGAATGTCAAGCATTAGTTCTATTTGTTCAACAGCAACTAAATTTCTATCCGTGCACATTAGTTCTTTGAACAAATTTGGATTCATCGTACTCTTTAAGATAGACTTTTGTGGAATCTGATCATTAAAAGCATTCAAAGGTTCTGGATTTGAAATTTCTGAAGTATACAATTCATCTGTAACACACTCTCTAGATATTACAGTTTCCAGATGACATACATCTTTGAACTTTTCCTTGGAATTGGTAAAGTTCTCCTTAAACCGGATCTTTCTTCTCTTCGTAAATTCTTTAAACACCGTTTTATGACCCTTCTTTTCTACTAATGTAGCAGGAACTGGTGGGATTACTGTTGATGTCTTGTCATAAAGAATCCAAGTTGCATTCTTTCTAAATTGGATGTTTGAGTTTTCATTTCTAATAATTTGATCAGAGACATCGGGTAAACAGGAAGCCCCTTGTATTTGAGGTGGTGGTTGTGGTGGTGGGCATATCATGACCTTCAAAGCCTCAGTTGAAAAGGTAGTTTCACTTAAGGGGACTTCATATTGAGTTGGTTCATAATAATTTGCTTTCTATTCTTTCTGTGATATGTTAAAACCGAGTATCTTACACAATAATGATGAATTAAACTTAACCTTAAACTTATTGCCTTGTTTAACAACCTTTTCTTGTTCGTCTTGTTCAGACTCTTCTTCAACTTCAGCTTTTTCGGGTTCTTCTTCAACTTCTTTACCTTGTTGTTGTTCAACCTCAATCTCACTTGAATGAGAAGATTCAAAATTAAAATTTGAAGGGCCAACTGTAGTTTTATCAATAGAATCATCATTTTATGAAGTAATGGAAGGTGATTCTTGTGGGCTTGAGATTGGGGATTGGGATGAATCAGTTAAACATGGGGAATGAGGTTCTTGAGTGGATTCAGATGGATTTGGAGAGTTTTGTAAGCTTGGTGTGCTTGTGGATGATTTTGATTTCTTAAGTAGTTTGGAAATGTTTCTCTTAATTTAGACCACAAGGACTTTTTGGTTTTGGTGGAAACTTTAGAATATTTGTGCTAGTTGAAGAAAGACATTTTAGGCTTGAAAAGGCTTTGATTGATAATAATTGTTGAGTGTGTATGTTAGTAAACCACAAATGACTAAAAAGTAAATTTGGGTGCAAAACTTTTTTTTTTTGGGTAACAAACGTTGGTTGTTCACCTCACGTTGTTACGTAATACATACATGTACCCGTACAAAGAGGATCCAGTTTGGATTTTTTTTTTCTCCAGGTAGTGTAGAGTGACAAAAAAAGATTTTTTTTAAGGTTAATCAACTTTCAAATTGTTTATATTTAGAGCAGCGTATGCATGTTGATGAATGTGAGAGAGATCTCCACTCTTACCAGAACAATCTAACAATGGGGAAAAGAAAGTCATCAGCAAAGCCAGTCAAGAAGATCAAACAGACCCTTGATATCACATTCACTTGCTTGTTCTGTAATCATGAAAAATCAGTGATTTGCACGATGGACAAAAAGAACTTGTTAGGGGAGTTACATTGTAAGATATGTGGGCAAAGTTTCCAAACCGCCATACATTCCTTATCTAAACCAGTGGATATATATTCAGATTGGATCGATGCTTGTGAAGACTTGGCTGAAGAAGCAGAAAAGCAGGGTGGTGTACCTGAAGATGAGAAAGAGGTCTATTCTGATGATGAATATGATTCCAAAGCTGCTAGTGGTTCTGGAGGAAGAGATCCAGTGATTGACTCCGATGACGATTACTAAGCTCGAGACAAATAGAAGCTAGATGCTTCTAGTCTAAAATTTAACGATGCATAAGCATAGTGTACTGTAGAGATTTTGAAATGCACAAAAAGTCATTCTATATAAATTGTGTTGGATTAAACACCTGTATAAACTATAATGAAATATAATGCTCTATTAAAACCTTTCGACACGATCAAACTCTAATTTGTAAGACTCCGCAAAACTTTATCATATGTCTCACTAATATTACTAAACATATCAATGTCATCTTTGTTCTCACCTCCATTTTTCTCCTCTATGGATATTTCCCTCTCATCCTTCCTTGTTTTATTTTGGTCGCTAGTGGTCGGATTTCCTTTTGAATTGCTATCAGCTTCGTTTTCGTTTCCGAAGCAATCCGCAATGTACTTCAACTTGTTCTTTATTTCAGTCATATCAAGAACATCATGAACCTGGCGATTCAATTTCACATCTCCCTGGTTCTGGAATAATTTCTCTAGAGAAATTCCCTTTTCACGCAATTTACCTAAAAACCCAATAAGTTTATGCAAATCCGAAAGTTCAACAGTCATTAATCTCTTACGCAATTCTTCACCAGGCACTCCATCGTATTCATTTCCAATAATACCAGGAGTATGATAATCTCTTAATCTAGACAATTTCAAAACAGAGGCCTCTTCTCTTTCTAAAGAACTCAAACTCGTACGGGAATTAGTTCTCGACATGTGCACTGGGGATTTGGCCATGTTCACCATGTCTTGAGCTGTATGAATCTCTGTATGACCATGTTCCAATGGTCTATCGAATTCGTACTCCAGATGCTGAGGATGTAGCTTTTCACGCTCTCCGACTTTGGTAAGATACATTTGTGCCTTTGTCTTTTCATTCTCTACCAAACTTGAGTCAATTAACTGTAACCCTTTTTCTATACTTGAATCAATGAAAATAAATCTAATCAAAGTCTCTTTCCCATCTATATCTAAAGCATTCTTTAATTGTAATCTCAACAAGTCATCGATTGTTTCTCTCAATTCAACACGTATGCCTTGCGCTTTGGAAATGAATCTAGTAACCTCCGGAGATTTCAAATCTAACTTTTGTTGTGCTTTCAATGCAAGAATATTATTAAGTTGCTCTGTAAGCGATTCATTTTCTTCCTCCGAATTCGTACTTTGTTGAGATGTTGATAATTTCATAGCGACGCCATTTACTTTCTTTGATGCATATAGTAGTCTTTCCATGTTTCTCATGGTGTACAATCCAATTCTTTCCTTAAATAAGTCAGGGAAGTCCAGTAGATTACAATCCAAGTTAATCAAAGTCTTGGAGTTCTTCACTGCGTTCACTAAAGCACTTGCAGAAGTTAAGTCAATCTTATTACCTAAAATAGAAAAGTATCCCAAATTTTTACAAAATGGAAGAATCTTTGCTATTTGCAAAACGGATGATTGACTGAAATTTTCATTCTCAAGGTGAAGTCTAATCAATTTTGGAAATAACGGGAATCTGGATGTGAAGTATTGCGCCATGGCAACCTCGTTTGATGCATATGTTGAACTGGTACTGTGCTCACTTGTATGCGAAACGGATAGGTCCATATCAAAGGATGTTGTCAATTCGTCATTGGTAATCTTTGCAAAGGTTCCAAATAACTTCTTATTATTCGAGAGATCGAGATATTTCAAATTTGGGAGCCTCATGAACACAGTTTCAAAAACCTCTTTGAATATAGCAGTGAATGTACAGTTGGTAGAATTCAAACTAAGGAAAGATAAAGTTGACTTGGCTAAAATATCGTTAAAATCAGGACGCTTCGAATATTCTAATAAAATGTTGAAAAATTGTACGCTCAGGAAATCATTGTAGCCTAGATCTAAACCTCTTGCAAACTCTTGGAACAACCAATTGTTAACAACAATCTTAAAATGTCTAGTCGATAGTTGATTAAATGCTAACCCCAACCTACTTGTTTTCTTCAGAACTGCCAAAGTCATTAATCTTTCAAATATATGAATATCTGTAATACAACAACCAGTTAAGATCAACTCTTCAATACCACCTCTTGCTACCAAAGTAGCAACAAATAAAGACCAATCAACATCAGATCTATTATCTCTATTACAGGTCATTCTGCGAATTGATTCGTCTTCTTTCTTCGAGTCGTTCGGTTTCTTCTTCCTCTTTTTTAAAGTATTCACAGCTAGAGAAGGACATTGGGTGATATCTAACTTATTCAAGACTTTGTTCCGTGATAAGAACCAGCAAAGTAGAGACCATCCGTCTTCATTGATTGGTGTATTTCTCAAACTTAACTTTTCCAATTGTTTCTTAGCACTCATCGACGCCAATAAAATCTTGAATTGATCAACTGATAAGTTAACCCCGTCCAATGACACGCAAACAACAGGCGCAATTCGTACAAAGTCGGCGAATGTTTGTATTTCAACCATGGTAGGATTCGGATTACGTAATTGTAATACCGGCAAAGGCGCCATTGATCCCTTGGGAATCTGTTTTAGTATAGCTGGAATAGGAAGGATTTCCCTCAAGTGACAACAACGGGCGTACATTGTATCCAAAGCCATCTTCTTTATTGGTGCGGAATATTTCAAAACTGGTTGGTGGGGGATCATTGGTTTGTCAATTCCTAAAGACTTGGCATGAGTATCTACAGCTTCGTCTTCTTCCTCGCTGTCGTCTTTATTTTCAGTATTTTTGTCTTCATTTATTTCCGCTTGGATTGGTTCCTTTTTTTCCACTTCCTTCTCTTCGCCTTGTTCGTCTCTTGTCGCATCTTTTGATTCTTTACTTTCTGTGGATGACCCTCCTTCAGGATTATCTTCATCACGCTTTATGTACCCCAATGCACCTGTTCCTCCAACCACAATACCTCCACCCATACCCATTTGCGATTTTTCCATGGCAATTTTATCTTCAGGAGTTAACGGATGAACTACATAAGTGCCGTTCGCAAGTAGTTCCACATTCCCTTTTCGTGGACTTCGTGATGGAATCTGTTGAGGAGGATCAATCAAGAATGTAGAAGAATGGAAAGCAACTCTTTTCAATGGTTTGAGTCCTTTAAAACTTGGGTCAAGATCAAGACCTGAAATGGGTGGAATTGGAAGTGACACGGTTGAAGTACTTACCGAAACTGTTGAATCGCCCGCTTTATCGAGTTCATTTCCTTTCATGCTTTTTCTCCTTAAAAATGACGAAAGTTTTGATGTATTGGGTGGAGACGAAGCTACTGGTGTGTTTGTTGTAGTTTCAAAGCTATTGACCAATGCTGTTGGATACTTTTCGTTTGAATCAACTGAAGAATTCTTCGATGCTACTGATGAACGACGAACATCCTTTTGCAGATAAAACTTGATATATTCCTCTAATCTGGGATCTGATGGATTTTCATGAGTAGCTAATTTATTAATTTTGGAATTGGACACCACTAATGGACTAACTGCAGAATTAGAATTAATTGAATCACTCGGTTTCTTCTTCAAACGTAGATCATAATCAACTTTGAATTGCAGAGAAGGTTGTTTATAAGATGTGGAATTTGATACCGAGTTGATTACAGCTGGTGATGGAGGGGGAGACGTGGAAGGAGAAGGTGTAACTGAACCCATGTGTAACTTGCCTCGCAATTTGGAAAATAGGCCTCCCCCCGACGATGAAACATTTGACGCACTTGCAACCGATCCGGCAGCGCTAGATCTCCTTTTGTACCATTGTGTATTGGATTCATTTGATGTATGTGATGTCGCCTTCATTGAACTTGTCTCTGGTATATGCTCATGTTTATGGTTTTTGTCAAATGGCGGTGATGATACACTTTCTTCCTGTACTAATCCAATTGATGGTTTCGTCTTACTTGATATGTTCTCATTAGTGTTTGATATATTAGTGCTCAAATGTGATGAAACTTCGACATGATCATTGGTTGGAACTTCAATTTTAATATCTGAATTATGTATTATGCTATCTGGTGCTTTCTTGTGTTCGCTGATAGCGCCTATAGCGAGTGTATGTGGCAGACCATTTGCATTCATTGATGTGTCTCTAATAAACCAATCCACATCTGTGTCAGTGACACCTTTAAGGTATACGTTGGTTTCTTCTTGCAAGATGTCCCTAATCTTGTTGAAATCAAGTGATTTTTTCTTTGGTGAAGCAGATGCACTTACCGATGGCGGTGAAGCAGTTATATTTGAAGACATGGGTGATGCCGTAGTTGTTGAAGTCTTTATTTCATGTGTAGTGGACAAGTTATGGAATCTGTCAATTTCTGGTGATTTAAGTGATTGAGACGGAGAAGGTAAATCATTCTCACATTCTAAATTTCTCTGCTGTTTCTGATGCTGTGATTGTTGTTGTTGTTCTTCTTCTTCTTCTTCTTCGTGGTATTTCCTATCTTTAGCTTCTGGTTCTGAATATGAACGTAATCGTGGAATTGTCGATGGCAACATATTACCACTGGACATTGTTTTAACCGTTAAGGAATGGTACTTAAGATAATGATGATGATGATGATGGTGGGCAGGTGATGGTGGTAAAAAAAAACACTTGCTTATTTATGACGATAAAGTCAGACAGAGAGACAGAATAGAAAAAATATGAATATCCACAATTGTTTCCACCAAACAAGCCAAAAAAGAAAAATCCACTAAAGTCTCTCCCCGGACAAGAAAAAAACGGGGACAGACGACAAGAATAAAATAATCGTGACAGAATTAAATGATTTCTTGGTTCTTATTTTTGTTTTATTTTTCCTTAATAATAAACACCAATTAAATGCCTATCAACGCCGTTGCAAAGATGGCATTGTATTAGAATTAACCTACAAGAGTTTGATAGATTTGTGTGGTTTTTATTATGACGCTAGTCCAACGTATTAGCACAGTAGTCGTATCATGCAGTAAATGTATGAAGACTTTGAAACTCTAAATTTTCCCTGGTAAGGAAATTAAGATTTTCAGCTGCAAGAAGTGCTTTTAGTCTTTGTGAAAGAACAATGAAGATGATTTACTGCTTTGTTTTATTTTCTTATCACCTTGTTCTTAATGGATTTTGTGAACAGGTTTACAGCCACACATCACCTCGAGATACTAATGACCCCCTTCGTGCTTTTGTCACTTTTGGTCAAAAAATATTTTACCACAAGAAATTTTTACTGCAGGCAATGTTCCGAAACTAAAAAATAATATGGAGCATACTTTTCCTCTCCAATATCAACTACTTTTCCGCCATCAAAACCCTTACACAGTGGTTATGTTTACGTATTGCTCATTCAGCCGCAGAAGCAATATATGGATACAAGTTACTTGTTGAATAAGGAAAGATTCTTATTTTTGCTCGTATTACCCAGATCATCACGATTGTCCATAAACAAAGGTACCAGCTAGGAAACACCCCTTATCGTTTCTTTGGATTCTGTCTGAAGCAATTGAAAATGATTTAAACAGAGAAAGTTTGCGTACTACAATAACCTGCAGAAGTGGTTATGTTGGAAGTTCAACTCTTACGTCACAAAAATATCGGGATTAGTTTTATGAATGGGGTCTTTCTCTCTGAGCGGTCGCTACCGTGTTACGCAACGGTTTTACTCTTACCGGATTTCAATTAAAAAGAAAGTTTAAATTTGCTTATTGCAACCACAAAAAAACCTTTATCTGATACACTCAGATAAATATCAATACCCTCGGTTCAGCTTGAATAATTACTAGATTTTTGTTTATCGAACACTATAGGTAAGAAGGATAAAAAATAACGACAACTACAGGACTCGAACCTGTGCGGGCAGAGCCCAAAAGATTTCTAATCTTTCTCCTTAACCACTCGGACAAGTTGCCTTGAGTTTTTAGATTTGGAAAAAAGTCACCTGACCAAAGTCATGTGATCAAATCTGAAGTATGCCCAAATGGGAAAAAAGATGACTATGTATCAATCAAATCAAACAAGCGACTCTCCTAGGGACACTAGAGTCCCGCCGGATAGGGCTATCGTTTCCGACCCCTCTGGTCAAAATTGGCCAATTCTTGGTGAAACTAGCAACGGTGGCGTTGCGATGGGTGCCGAAAATCCTGTTGAACGTGGGATTATTGGTGTTGGCCAATCCAACAATTTAGAACGTCAAACCAATCATGATAAGGGAGTGGGAGTTCCTTCTAAACAACTACCATACAACATGGTCGCTGAACAGGGGAAACCAAATGACAATGAAAAAAGTTTTAATAATTTTAAATTATTACCAAATGAACAACTTAAGAAGATGAATGAATCAGAACAAAAGGAATACCTTAACCGTTTCTACGAATACCAATTCCTTAAAAAGTTATCTCCAGCTCAACGGAAGGGACACCTTGAAAGAATTTCCCCTGTCTCGAAGGAAATTACAAACAAGTATTATGAAACCATTCACCACCAAAACAACATGGCTATACGTTTCAAAACTAGCAACCACAATTTTACCAGCGAACAGTTAGTTGAAATTATTGACAATCATCTCAACTCGAAGGTTTTACTGATCAACGTCACTATTGAAAACAT
>NDXA01000122.1:0-31004 GCA_002105455.1 Hemisphaericaspora xylofermentans | reverse complement strand
AGCTTGTATGTTTATTTGGGTCCGATGTACTAGTAGGATTTTGACCTGTTATTGACCTTCCCCCAAACTTGTCAGTTTTTGAATTACACTGCTCAGAAATTGCTTCACTAGCTCAGTTGGCAGAGCGTCAGTCTCATAGTAAACTTGTTTATTGTGCAATCTGAAGGTCGACAGTTCGAACCTGCCGTGGAGCATTTCTTTTTTATTCTTGATAATTGTACCAGCGTCGTGATAAATGGTTGTATAAGTCTATAAGTAATTCCCGTTTGATTAAGATCTGATTTCAAATAGTTCTGTTATCTCCAGAAAATTTAAAGTTTATTCGCCAATTTTGTTAACATTAATTTTTTTTTTTCTCCTGACAATACCCACTCCTCATTAAATAGTTGCGCTTTAATAATATTGGTAGGCAAAATGTAATTACAACAAAGCTAGTACTTCTCTTATATCCTTAGTTTACCAGCTATGCATTTATCAGGATTACTTAACTTCCAATACATTTTATCGCTTGCATCAAATTCTATACATCATGCGACATTTGATACAAACTTAGATATCATCAATGAAAAACAACAATTCCCATTTGATTCAATTCCCTTCGGAGAAAATGTGGGGGTGGTGAAACCAGTTGTAATATGGCATGGATTGGGAGACAATTACAATTCATCAGGAATGAATAAAGTAAAAGATTTGATCTCGAGCATATATCCCAACACATTTGTTTATTCTGTAGCTATAGATGAAGATCCATCTACTGATCAACAACGATCTGTTTTTGGTGATGCAAATTCCCAATTAGAACAAGCTTGCCAAAACATTTCGAATATTCCTGAACTCAAAAATGGTTTTAATGCAATTGGGTTTTCTCAAGGTGGAATCTTTTTGAGAGGATTGATCGAAAGGTGTCCCAGTGTAAATGTGCATAATTTGATTACATTTGGATCGCCGCATCTTGGATATACTGAACTTCCACGATGTAAACCCAATGACTGGGTATGTAAATCAAGAAATAAGTTATTAAAGAAACAACTTTGGTACGATAGCGTACAAAAGAGAGTGATACCTGCTCAATACTATAGAAATCCGTTACAATACGACAACTATTTAAAGCATTCAAATTTATTGGCAGATATTAACAATGAGAGACCAGATAAGAATTCAACTTATAGAGATAGATTTTCAAGTATTAACAAACTAGTTCTTATCACTTTCACGGAAGATACGACGTTGGTTCCTAAGGAAAGTGCCGAGTTCAATGATATTGATCCACTAACTGGGACCACAATTCCGTTCGAGAAGACTGCATTGTATCAAAATGATTTTATTGGTTTGAAAAAATTGAATGACGAGAATAAGATTGATTTCTTATACATCGAAGCTGATCATATGAAAATAACAGCATCCTTCCTCAAAGAAATTGCTATGAACTATCTTGGATGAAATTACACAAGCTATATATCTAGATCAATATCAAACCCTAGAAGTTGTTGTAAGGCCTCCTTTTGGAAGTTTATTGGTGGTTCAGGTGTGTGCTCATTTTCTCGCAGTGTGTAGTCTTCAATTGAATGTGTTTCGTTCAAATTTGGTAACAAGTCTATATCTTGATCAGTACTTTCAAATGGTCCCATATCTATTTCTTCAATGAGGGTATTGTTAATTGGTGTGCTACAGCGATACTTGTCTATCCTTAATCCGATATCCTCAATTTCAATTACAGAATCTGCAGATTTATCATTTTCTATTCCCTGTCCTATTGGTTTCCTCTCAATAGATAGCTTTTCTTTAGAAGCCTTCAAATTGTTACTAGTCTTTGTAATCTTCTTTGGCGGGGTACCTATTGTAAAGACCTTTCTCCGTTTTCCTTTTTGTAGTCCCTGGATTGTATTAAGGATATCAACGTCAAGCTCGGAATCACTGGAATCAAATATTGATTTCTTAGATTGTTTGGGATGTTCAACTATATATTGAGTTATTGATAGTGGTTTGTAAACCTTAGGTGTAGAAACACCTTCACCGAATGAATCATCAGAATCTGAAGGCACAAAGAGAGTTTTTCGCAATACCTCTGTGTTCTTTTTAATAGTTTCTTGTGGTTTGGATACACAAACTGATTGTTGTTGTGATAGCTCAACTACCGAATTGTCTGTGTTTGGTGTAATTGGGCTTTCAGATTCTAGTAATGATACATAGGTACTGGTTCGTCTTTTTTCTGTTATAGTATCTTTCTTTTTCGTGTCCTCAATTTCATGAGATACTATCGCTGGTAGTTGAACTTCGTCAAAATTTGGCTGCAAATTTTGCAAAACTTTTTTTTGCACTTGGTTTCCTTCTCCATTTCTTTTCGGAACATTTCTTGGTGGTAATCCATCACGACAACACAAATGACGACAACTTAATTTATCTTTACAAAAGTGGTTACATTCATAATTACCATTAGGAAGAAGCTTTCTGGGACCTTGAGTTGCCTCTGCATGTCTGTTTATTGGTACTTGGGTTACAATAGAAGCTTGTTTCGGTACATTTACCTCTGGATTACTCTCAACAGAAGTGTTATTGCTTCTATTTGAGGTATGTAACGTACTAGTCTTAATTATTTCTTCATCCAGGTCACTAAATTCAAAATCATCGTCAAAATCAATTTCTTCTTTCCTAACAAACTTCGATAAAGTTCTGCCACTTAATTTTGACTTAACAGAAAAACTATCATTAACCTTTACACCTGCAATATTCTCTGCAGAGGCTTCGCATCTCAAGCAACAATCTAAATTATTAACTGTGGCTATAATTTGGAAGCTCTTCGGTTCAGAATTATTGAATTTGAAAATTGGAATTCTTCGGAAATCTACTAGATTACCATTGGAAGTATCAGTAAGAATCAGTATATATATCGGCTTTCCTTTCCAAGCAGTGCAGGTTGAAGGATTGATCACACTAATGATAACCTTGAAAATCACCTTGACTGAGCTGTTACCAGCCTCTAGCTCCTCGCTCTCAAATTGTAAATTTAAAGACAACTCCGGAATGGATTGAAGATTTCTTTTTATTTTATTTCCAGCACCAGTTTTCAAACCAAGAAAATATTCAATTTGCGTTGAATTCAACTCTTTAGCCTCTTTCAAACAAAGTATATTATGGTTCAAAAATTTTGCTAAGGACGCAATACCCACTCCATCAAGTTGTCTAAGCTCATTAGGAGAGTCTTCCCAACAACGACCGTTTATACATCGATATAAGTAACTCAGCTTTAATAGTGAGATTGAATCCTTCTTTTCAACAAATACGTCCATCATTGCCATTACAATTCTATGAAGCAGCTTGAATATCAATAACTTATCCCCCAAAAAACTAGAATGTAATTTCATTGCACCTGCATAACTAGGAAATTCTAGACCTCCCAATTCGAATTGAATAATTAGTTTTAACTTGTCATATTGTTGGAGATCCTTGGTTTTAGTCGGATATCTTATTAATGGGGATGTGTTTATTTCCTTATATAATCGCTTTTCTTGCATTTTCAATTTGAAATCAGAGAACTCGGCCGATCTTGCAATTAAATCTAACAATTCTGGAATAATTAGTTGGGATTTAGCTCTAACCAATAACTTCATTGTTCCAAACATTATATAGTGCATTGTCATAGAGCGTCCATACGGTGTGCTATGGTAAACGCGCTGATAGTCGATTGTAACGATCTTCTCCGTGATCAAGGAATCAACATGGTAGCGACAGAATTGAAGTAATGTTTCCTCTTTGTCTGGAGAATTACATTTAATGCCCAAAGTTGGAATATAATAAGAAGGATTAGACATGAATCTGACATATAGATAAGTAGTCTTGACCCACAGTAGCGCCTCTTCTAGATTAGTAATTGTACCAACTGATATTTCGGCAGCAAGATTTTCCGGAAAATTCAAATGTAAGCTACTCTCAATCTTTTCAGTACCCTTCACTATTCTTTCATATTTTTGCTTCAAGCAAGCAGTTGTCATGATAGCAGCCACTCCTTCATCTTCAAACTGGGGTCGTCCTGCTCGTCCGATCATTTGCAAAATATCTGTTTCTGAGTATTCTTTAAACAAACCATCTGCCCAACATTTGGTTCCTTTGATAATTACTAAATATGCCGGCAAGTTTATTCCCACTGCAAGAGTCGATGTCGAGCAAAGATACCGTATATTTCCGTTAAGAAATGCAGCTTCAATCTGCTTTCGGTCGGCATAAACTAACCCAGCATGATGATAAGCTATTCCACTTTTAACGAGAGGATATAACTCCTTATCCTTCAATTTTAAGTTAGCCCCAGATGAATCATGAATATTCATATTAGCACTGAGATATTTTGCTGTAGCTTGTGAGCTATTTCTTGTAGGACAGAAAATCAAAACTGGTTTATTCTTGTAGTGTATATTGATAACCTCTATCAATTTTGAATTTAGAAACATGTCGAACTGGAAATCATTTTCACTTGTTGGTTTATAACCGTAAACAACTTTGTCCAATTTTACAGCTCTATAATCTTCACCAAAAGAAAGAGTCTCAGCAGGCATACCGGAATGTTCGTTCTGCTTAATCCACGTGGAAATGTCATTTGCATTAGCAACAGTAGCAGAAATCGCTAGAATTCTCAACCCAACACATATTCGTTTCATTCGCGTAATAACAACTTCCAAGGTTGACCCTCTTGATTCCTTCAAGATATGGATCTCATCAACAAGCAATAGTTTGATAAACCCAAATAACTTTTTATAGTCTCCCCATTTTCTGGTGATCATATCCCATTTTTCAGGAGTAGAAATTATGACATTTGATTTTCGAACATTGTCAGCTTCTTTGAAGCTCGTGTCCCCAGTTAACATACCAACCGTAATGTTGAGACCCTTGAACTTCTTGTTCCAATCATCATGCGTTTCACTGCATAAGGCTTTGGTGGGAGCCAAATATAGAGCTTTGAAATTACAAGTCTCTCGAGGGACATTTTTAAATTCTTTTAGTATTGCCAATTCAAATAAAACCGTCTTTCCTGATCCTGTGGGAGAACTTATAACACAATTATGGGAAGAATTATACACACTCGGAAAACTTTTTGATTGCATCTCATTAAATTCTTGAAACGGAAACAAGATTCTTTGATCTGGAGGTAAAACCCCAACATTTAGTTTTGTTGGAAGCATTTCATTGTGGAATTGATACGATGAGTTCATGCTCTGAGTAGTATTATAGGTAGGAAATTGAGGATGCAGAATGGGATTACCGAATTGAGTATGGATATTTTGAAAATTATTGTCAATCTGTGAGATATGCCTACCTGAATCGCCAATTGTTGGAAATCTATTAATCGCAGGTTTAATTGTTGGATTCAATCTTGTAATAGGTTTGTTTGACAGGGAAGCACTTTGCAGTTTGCTTTGATAGTAAGGATCAAATCTATAATGACTGAAATTTGGTTTGGTTAGAAGAGAAAAGGGTGAGCCAGATGTTGGAGTTGGCTGTGTTGAAACTATACTATCATCATCTTGAGAACCTCTAGTCAGAATACATTGGTTAGGTCCATTTTGGTGATTTGCAACCAACCCGTTGGCTGGTTGATACGAATAAATTTCTTCTACTTAGAAGTTAGTTTCAATAATTATTTTTAAAACAAAAATTCGATTTATCTCATACCATCGTTTGACAGTTCTTCTCCATCAAGGAACTCTTGTAAACTATTTAAAATTGTCATTAATGGTCAATCAAAACTCCCGTCTTGGATTGGTTTCAAAACATCGTAAAAAATGTTTGCAACACCAACAGAAAAATGAAATCATCATGTTTCTATTCAATCAAATTTGACAAACATATAAAAAGTAAGGAACACAATCAAAGATGCCAGAATCAAGCGAAGATAGAACAGCTACATTAGCAGCATTACGAAGAAGTAGAAATAATCAAACCACTAACGACCAATCTCAAAAGGTTACAACATTAAACAATGAAAAACAACAAGTATTAACTGAAGATCAGAGTAAGGCAAGTACTATAGAAACAAACCAAGGTCAAGACATACCGAATCATGCTCCTGTGTTTCAACTAGCGAATGGGGAAACAGTTGAAGCAGTTTCCCAAAGAATACAAGATGAAATGCTACTGAAGGTGTATAGCCAACTTGGAGAGTCATCTCAGCAAGATGTGGAGTTAACCAATGTACAAAAGATATCATACACAAAAGATCTTAAAGATGATATTAAACTGTATTATCATAAAGCAAATATAAGAACCGAAAGAGTAATTGCTGATTTACTTCTGGAAAGATATACTTCAAGTAGTAATTAATAGCTAACAAAATGTGTGTGTATCTTTGATGTGTTCTGTAGTATTTATGAATCATATGTCTGTAGCTATGTAAACATACTTCCCAATTAGGAAGTCAAGTATCTTCCAATCAAATTTAATTTTCACATTTTTCTTTTGTTAATTTTTCAATTTTCGCATTCAACACCGAGATTTTGCTTTGATGGTAGAAAACTACACTGAAAAAAAAAAATCATAGTGACATTCAACATATACTAGACCAGCTTTTGATAGTATATATAATAACAATGTCTATGATCAACAGAATTGCTATGAGAGCTGCCCGCCCTTCTATGGGTATGGCTATGCGTTCTGCAGCACCGTATGTAACTTTGGAAGTGCTCAATATTCACTCAATGAAAAGACCACACCTTCATCATTCATCACCACCCTAAAATTTGATTTCCAACAACAGCCCAAGGTTGAATGAAAGTGAAATTCACCGTTTTACGTTTTGAGGGAATAGGTATATGCAATTGGAATTAAGACGTACTAACTAGATATTTATTATAGAATTGGTATCAGATTTGCATCAACTACCCCAGTTGAACCAAAGCAAAAGGCTTCTTCCATCATTGATGCCTTACCAGGTAACAACTTATTATCCAAGACCGGTGTTTTAGCCACTTCTGCTGCTGCCGCAGTCTACGCCATCTCCAACGGTGTTCTTGTCATTCACGATGAAACCATCTTGCTTGTTACCTTCTCCACCTTCGTTGCCTTAGTTGCTAAGTTCATTGCTCCATTATATACTGAATGGGCCGATGGTGAAATCAAAAAGGTCAAAGATATCTTAAACGGTGTTAAGGACACCCACATCACCGCCGTTAACCAAAGAATCGAAGCCGTTTCTCAATTAAAGGACGTTGTTTCCACCACCAAGGATTTATTCTCCATTTCTAAGGAAACTGCTCAATTTGAAGCCGAAAACTTTGTTTTAAAGCAAAAGCTTGCTGTTTCTCATGAAGCCAAGTCTGTTTTAGATTCCTGGGTTAGATTCGAACAACAACAAAGAGCATTAGAACAAGAACAATTAGCCAAGACTGTTATTGACAAGGTTAACAAGTCTATCGAAAATCCAAAGTTCCAAGATAAGGTCTTAGCTGAAGCTGTTGCTGAAGTTGAAAGATTATTTGCTAAGAACTAAGCCTGATTTTTAAATATAAACCAATTTTATATACACATATAATTTCAATTTTTTGGAATAAACAACAACGAAAGATAGTTTGGAAGAATTTAGAGGGAATATTATTACACTTATACAGATCTCAGTTATTTTTCTATACTACTCTAACTATACTCTCTTATATTTGTCAGTAACCGTATGTGAAGGCTTCCAAATGTGTAAAGAGTTATCGTCAGCAACACTTGCAACCATCCAATCATCCATCAACGACCAATCAAAATCATTCACACCTAACATATGACCCAAATGCGAAAAGATACTTGACTTGTCTTGCTCATTAGCGACATCAAACAATTTAACCAGATGATCAGTAGAAGAAGAACCCAACACATTGTGATATTTAGGATGCCATTTCAATTGAGTAATAGAATCTTGATGTTGATTTTTAATTTCTTGAATCGGGAGCTCGAATGATCTAAGATCCCAAGCTCGTATTATACCTTTACTATCACCTGTGGCGAACCCTGTAGCAAAACCAGGATTAAGTGATATGGTATTTACTCCATTTTCGGAGATATAATAGTTCTCAGCCACACATTTCTGCTGTCTCTTGTCATATACTATAACAGCACCATCATCAAAAGCAGCAGCAAATAATGAATCATGTGTAGGGAACCATTCTATATCATTCACTCCTACTGATTTTTCATTTTCGCGTCGGAAATAGGCTGACTCGTGCAAAATCTCAGATTGATACTTAGTTAAATCGTAAAGATTTATCCAACCATTCATATCACCACTTAAAATCTCTCCCTCTTGATTCTTATTCCAATCAAGTGCAAATATATCAGTAGTGTCATTGGCTGGTATCTTTTCATTCACAAGACGTATTTGGACTTTGTTTATGTCTTTATCATCAATCACAGTGTTCTTAAAGCTTTTATGTCTTGTTCTTTCATATATGACTAAATCGGCTAAATTATTAGTACTGGCTAAAATATTGGGATTTTGAGGCATATATTTCACTTTATTGACATCACCTAAATGGTTAATCTTTTGTAATACTTTTATTTTTGTAGATGTCGAAGACGATGCCGAAGTAGAAAGTTCTAGTTCTTCCTTATCTGGGTTATAATCTAATTTGTTCAAATTAATTTTAGCATTAAGATTCTTATACGTCGGGATTTGTAAGATGGAAATACTGTCAACGGCTTGTCCAAGCGTAAATGTTCCATGTAACAAACGTTGAGCAACAATTTCATCTTGATCATTGCTAGGTTTCTCAATTAAATCAGCTACTGTGGATTGCGACAAGTCAGTCACATCTGGAAAAAATTGAACATTCAAAGATGGCCAAAGTAGTGTGTTTGTAGAAAGATAATCGTACAAGAATGGGGCATTCTTTTTCCATATTCGATATTCACGTTCGGTTTGTTCGTCAATAGAAGTCGGTGGTTCTTCAGATTGTTCTCTTTCCATATTATCGGATTCCTCATATACTGAGTGATATGCACCGTCGGATCCGACATCAATGATTTCGTGTTCCATGGTTGTCATTGCGTCAGCTTTAAAGTGTTGTTGGATACGTTGCTGGGGTTTGGACGTGTTATTTATTATTTTGGTGGTTGCTTAATTAAGGTTTAACGCGTCCCACAAAAATTTTCCAAACTGTTGGTATGGTGGGGGCTACCAAATGAAACTCTCAAAATTTTCTTTACTTAATCGGGAAGGATGTTTGGGATGGGCATCTCATCTCTGTCTATTAAGAACCATACTCGGCATGACTGAAGAGATACGGTTAAATTCTTCCAAGTTGGGAACACAAGAATAGTATGTGAGCCTTTTATTTACCCCATACTTTTAGTTTACACTTTGTACTAACAAATATAGTTGGAACAACTTCTACAAGAAGGAACAATCAAATTTTAACGAGAACGACGAAGACACAGGAGAATGTTGGTTTAACGATTCAGATGCAGAAGCTAAAATGGTTCAATTCATACTTGAAAAACTCAACGATGAGGAATTACCGGTTGAGATTGCAACAAAGTCCAAGATTTCTTTCTTAGATCTAGGTACTGGCAATGGACATTTATTATTCGAACTTCTGAATGAATTGGATGAGGATTACGATGGAGATATGCTGTTTGAATTCATCGGAATTGATTATTCGCCTGATTCTGTACAATTTGCGCTGGATATCGCGAAGAAGAAATACAACAAGGCTGATTTTGAATTCTTTCAAGTAGATTTGTTGGACAACGAGTCTCCATTTCTAACTGATAACAAAGCCAAATACGATGTATTATTTGATAAAGGTACTTTAGATGCTATAGCATTAAATCAAGATCCATTGCCTGAATTTAGAGGGAAGATTGGAATGGACATTTATGCATCACAAGTTGAACGATTAATGCATTCAGGGTCAATTTTGTTAATAACATCCTGTAACTTCACTGAAGAAGAATTGATCAGAATCATAACTTCGAATACAAATTTATCAGTTTGGGATAAGATAAATTATCCAAGTTTCCAATTTGGTGGAGTGAAAGGATCTACAGTATGTAGTATTGCATTTATCAAAGAATAATCTGATTGTAACTAATACACGAAAAACACAACATTGTAAGCAAACCTAAGCTAAAATATCTACATTTGTTCCTGCAATGATTCAATCTTCTCAATCAAATCATTTCTCAAATTCTCATTAGAAAACTTAATTAAGTATTGTATAGGTTTCCCTTCCGCAGTCACCGAATTTAATCTTAAATATTTCCCGGGTGCTAGACTTGCTTCTAAACCTTTTAGTAATTCAGTCAGTTTCACGATTTTATAATTCAAGACCACTCTTAACAACCCTTGAGATCTCATGACTAGTCTTACTTGTCTCTGATCCGAGCGAGATTGATTCAAATGCAATGGTCCAACTCCTCTTTCTTTCCATCCCTCAGATATATTGGTTAAATCAAGTTCAAAAATTTTCGCGGCGGAGTTGAAATGTGAAATCTCATCTTCTTCACCTGTGGTCAGAGCTACAGGTGTTAATTCTATATGTTGTGTTTTGGGTGAAGATATGTTGTCATTTGCAGTTGTTGTTCCTGTTGCTTGGTTGGTCGATGCATCAGTTGAAGTTGTTTGTGACGTTGATGATTTGTCATCAGATGCAGGTGTATCTAGAAATGATTTCTTTTTTAAGGATTCTTGGAATGCATTTCCAAAACGCGATTTACTTCCAAATGCTGATCCAAATGCTGATCCAAACGCTGGTGCAGCGGTGCTGGTTGGTGCTTCCTTATTTGGCGTTGTTGTTTCCTGGGTTTCCACTTCATCTAGTTTGGAAGCTTCTAATTTAGATGGCAATGAATCGAACACATTTTGTTTATTCTTGAGGTTATCCATGACTGACTTACCAAATGCAGTGGTGGCTCCAAATACTGGTTTGGAGGTCGATGCTGGATGAGTACTGTTATCTGTTGATTTTTTTGCAGAAAATGAACTTGCACCAAATGTGGCTCTTGGAGGCAATGGTGGTGGTACTGAGGATTCCTTAACCGAAGAAGGTGGTTCTGAAGGAGATGATGCTTGAGTACCATCATCTTGATCTATTTCATTGTCTTCATTGTCTTCATCTTCTTCATCTTCCTCCTCATTTTCAATTACCTCATCATTTCTGTCTTGCTCTTTTCCACCCTGTTTATCAGTCAGTAATTCTTTTTCCAAAGTTGCAATTCGATCTTCTAGACGTTTAAATCTTACTTCAAAACTTCTCTTTAATTCATCGATAATAGATGATTTTAACTCATCAGTGTTGGTAGACTTTGTTCGCTTCACTTCATTGGAAATATCAGAAGAATCAATTTTCCTTTTTGTAGATTCTTCGGCCATCATGGAATTGTCTATATTTATGTTGTCCTTGTATGGGCGTGTATCTCATCTAAACTAAGGGGCGTTGTATATTGAAACAGTTTGGTGATACTCTTTTAGAATTTCGAAAGTGAGAGAGCAACAGAACCTGTAAAGCGCACAAACTGTAATCTACAAAAGAAAAAAAGATCATCAAACAAAATATTAAAATTACAGATTACCTACAGAGAAACTGTAAACTTTTACTATTCTATAATTAAAACAATACCATTGCTATGATTGTCTTATACTTCGTATGGAACGATCACCACTGGTACTAGTATAACCAGTAGAGGCATACGTGGTAGAGCCAGTACTCGAGTATTTTGCATACTTATCTCGAATTGAAACTTTCGTATCGGGTTTCTTAATCCCATTTACTGAGCTACCATGATAGCTTTGGGCATGCTGATAATGTGACGTTTGAGGTTGCGGTTGTGTTTGTTGATATTGTGAATTATACTGATAACTCGGGTTATTCGCTATATGTACCCTTCTGGCAGTTGCAGCTGCTGAAGCAGTTCTTCCACTCTTAATATAACCTCTCCCACCTTCTCCGCCGCCCAATCTTCGTGGTCTCCAATTCCTAATTATTCTTCCACGCTCCATATCAACCAACACATTTCTATTATTTACTATTATTCCGCTTCTGCTCAATTCGTTAATGACATTCTTTGCGTCTACATCATGTTCATACACGATGAAGGCGTATCCTCGTGATTTTCCATAGTGATCTCTAATAAGTCGAATAGATTCAATGACACCATATTTCAGAAACGCAGATGAGATATCCAATTCGGTAGAATTGAAGTCTAGTCTGGATACAAACACTGTACGATATGGATCTTTCATGAATTCTTTTTCATTTTTAGCAAATAATTCAACATCATTCCAGTTCTCAAGTTGTCGTTTATATGATTCTTGCTTTTGTTTTCGTCTTGCTTCAGCTACAAGATAAAGCTTTTGATGATTTGATAATTGATGTGATGATTCTTGGGTTACCTGTTCAATCTGTGGTAGGTCTGTGGAAATATATTGCGATATTTGAGATTTTAATGTTGAAATTGGCGTTATGGCAGGGGTTTTTCGAAGTTCTGGTGCAACATCTGCGGGAGGGAGGTATGGTAACGGTGGTTTCGGGGAAAATAATTTCTGAATACTTGGCGGATACTTTTCCGTATTATCTATTTTCATTATATTAGAGATTACCTTGTGTTGTGGGCATTATCTCCAGCATCATTGTCGTCATCTCCAATCTTGCTCATTTGTGCAAGCTTCATTTTTCTAAAGGTAGTGCGTGTGTTCAAAATTGTGAGGTCACGTGATGGAAGTCTTTGTGGTTTACCCTTTGGCAGCGAGATCGTTAGATCTGTTGCCACAGATTGCTTTCAAATTAAGTTCAATTGATCAGATCCCTCATTGAATACACTGATTCTAAGGCAACAAGAAAACTGAAATCATCATGCAGAACTCAGAAGGCCCAACGGAAGCAGAAATTTATAATAGAGACTTAGATTTGCCCAGTCTTCCCAAGTTCACTCACGAAGAATTACGACAATATAGCGGATCCGATAATTCAAAGATTTACGTGGCAATCAGAGGACGAGTATATGATGTCAGTCAAAATATAAACAGCTATGGGCCAGGAAAACCATACAATCGATTTGCTGGTATAGATTGTAGTAGATTATTAGGGTTAAATAATTTAAAAGGTGATGAAAAGGAAGATTGGTATACTGAGGATTTGGGAGATAAAGAAAATGGAATTATTGATAAATGGGTTAGATTTTTTGACAAGAGGTATCATGTTGTAGGAATTGTGGGTTGATTGTAGTTGTCCCGGTGAAGATTACGAAGTGGATTGAATTGATAATGAATACAACTTAGTGATAGAGTTAGATTAGCGGAGTTTGTATAATTAAATAAATTGCTACAATGGGCAACCTATTTGAACTGTAGTCGTTGAATGTAAAATAAACACTCAATCACACCTACGAATAATGTGCAGTGTCCTAGTACCCTCAGATAGGACTTTCAAACTCTCTTTTCTAGCGAGTTTTCTAATTAAATGTGCTAAACAGATAAGATAGTGTGGGGGCTTATTAGTGGTGGAATTGGCGGTCTAACATGATAAACTCTCCATCATTTAATCCTTCTATCTCGTAATTTTCACACATTTCAAATCCTCCACGCAAAATCACGTGAAATAATTCTGAAAAAATAATTTAACCACAGAGAATGTGTTTCAAATAAAAACGTTTGGTCGTGTGACCGTCAGGCTGCAAAAAATGTGAAATAACTACTCTCCATCAACTCTTTGCAAATTATATATTGTACGGCTCTGGTTCTCCCTTATAACCACTCCCCATATCATACGATAGCCATGTGAGAGTGTAGAATAATGGGGATGACAAAACAAAAAGAACTAATGAAAACCATTGATTCTTCGCGAAACTTCCCAGTAACAATTTCATAACGGCTGTTGTTACTGCAAAGGCATCGGCGTTCTTAAGTCCTTGCATATTATTGTCGTTTCTATTTCTTGGTGCTCCTTGTATCGGTTAATGTATCGGTCATTCACTAAGGTATGTTGGGTGCAGTTGACGTAATTGCATATTCCGCAATAATCCGAGAAAACCTTCGATATATAGAACGGTGACAAGCGTACACCCCCAAAGAACTTGATTTATAAACTGCGTTTAATTCGGTAATCCATTTTTTGCGCTGCTCTGTATGGAGCACTTGCCCATGTACCGATTTACCCCAGTTCGCCATTGATACAAATTTGGGTTGAGTAAAAACCCGATAAGTTGAATTTTATTTTTGGGATTTGCTCCAGATACTTTGACTTATGTACTTTAATACAATTGGGTTTTGGCTCCATAGCCTTTGGATTAGTGGGTATGGCATGTTAAGAAATATGGCACAGAATGTGTTGTTTTCCTTTTTTTCAACTCATTGCTGGGGATCTGAACGACTGGCCCATTTACGGTACATACTTGGAAATTGAATGGAGATAGTTGGACTCAATAGATGAAGAACTTGGTAAAAATGAGGTAAAATATCCTGTTGTTCGCACGGTTTGCTGTAAAAGGGTAATTTTCAACTTACAACCAATCATAGAACTGAGACAAAGCTTCGCGTAGAAGCTGATTCGATATTTCCCGTTAATCAGTAATGCGCGTTCAAGTATTTTCGTTCCATTTATTTTTTTCCATTCCCTAGTCGGAAGTTCTGTGCATGTGAAAACAGCATCTTTTCGCGACAAAAAGAACGTATTGTCCAGCTAGTAAAATTCTGAAGTGGCAGCATTTTTAACTAACCTGAACTGAATAATATCTAAGAATTTGAGTTTTAAAAGAATCAATATGTGGACATGATAAACTTGGTACCGAGCGTGTTGATACTTTCTTGCTCGTTTGCTAGCATGTTGATGAGTTATTTGTTTTTGTAACCTGTTGTATATGTCAGCATGTGTACGTGTTTCATGGGTGTATTGGCTCTGAATGTTTAATCTTAACCACCTGTTACACTAAGGAAAGAAAAAAAATAATTTTAACTATTCTAATTTGTGCTGCAAAAAAAAAAAGTTAATACTTTTGAGAGTTGTTGCTGGAGAGTTTGATGGTCAATGAAATCTCCTCTGGAAGATATGAGGCGGGATATCTATAATTTGTTGAAAGTCCGTATTTCCATAATTATGGTAGTAAATTACAGCAATGTGCCTTTACAGGTGATATGGCAAACATAATTTTTTTAGAAAATGGGATTTTTTTTTGCAACCAAAAAATACACAAAGGGGAAGAACAATCGTTTCATATTGCTTAACAACATCAACAGCAACAACAACAATGAGAGGATCGAGTACAAAGGAGGTGAGAATTAATTTGAATAAATTAAATATTATGCAATCATAATAATTGAAGAGTAGCAATCGGGTTTACGAATTAGAGAACAAGACCTTCAATAGTGTGCCAATTGATAGATAAATCAATGAATTTCGTTCAACAACGAGTCTCTTGACGTCCAGAACCGTCAGAGGAGAAACGTTTAATTAACCAATAATGGAATAATCGTAAAAGCAGATGTGCTTACGTATATGAATTTAGTAAAATTCGCCAAATTTATCCGTCCTTTTACTATGAATGTGGGCATGAAAGAACATACGATTACGTCAAATGTAAGGAGAGGAGTAATGACAACAAATAAACCCCTTGTTTAGTTGGATCAAAATTCACAAATAAGATTAGAATTAACGGTTGGTTGTTCTTAATTAGTGTCGCACAAATATAAAACACAAACGCTACTTAAGTTGTTTAATTGGTTGGTGGGAAATATCAAGTTTAAAGAGTGAACAAATCTTAGATTATGGATTTACATTAAAACCAATTGGAAAATCTTATTGGAACGCTTAACGGAACAAGATGTTTAAATCTGATAGAATAAGGGTAGGTTAGGCCCTTCTGTTAATGATCTGCTTCATAGATGATATGATGTAATAGTAGTGGTAGGAATACAATATATACGAAGTTACAAACTTACTTTGGTTAATTTTAATTAACTGCATATTATTGTACAGCTGGAAGCATTTTCATCTCCTTGCAAATATTTTGTTGTCTCCTATTTATTGTTGCCGTAGTATTAATGCTTACATGTTCTCCTATCTCCTTGTTGTAAGTTAATACTTGCTGTCGGGGGATGATCATAATGGTACTACGTGGTTGTTGTTGACGTGGTCGTTGTGGATATATTGTGCTTAGAAAGGTAAATCTTCTAGTAATAATACCAATCTGAAATTTAATAGGTTAAAAAGTTTATTTTTAACTGAGAAAATGAACAATCAGCTTCCTTCTTTCGTTCTTTCTTTATTTGTTTCATCTTTCTGTTTTTTTTTTTTTAATTTTATTAAATTTTTAATTTAATTTCGCTTCACTAAATTTTTTTCCTTGCAATAAAAAAAGTAAGAAGTAGAAAAAGAAGAAGTAGAAGAAGAAGCAAAAGGGAGAGAGCGAAATAAGTTAAGCAGTGGTTGTAAAAATAAAATAAATTTTTATCTCATTCAGCCAAGCTATAATAACTTGTAAATAATAAATATAAATTTATAACTCCAATAGTACCATACTATAGTATACTTACTACGTCATCCATATTGAAATATATCCAATATACACACATACTTACCACCAGCATTCCTATAAACTGCCCATAGTTTGACATTCATTCACTTTTATTCAATATTTTTAACTAAATAACAAACTACTGAAAATAAATAATCAACCATGGATGCTGGGACTGCTACAATTAATACGCCCCATTCTAATAAAGCTCGTTTAAGACAACAAATACTAAATGGTGAACAGGATATAGATGCCTTAAGTGAATCATTAAACCAAGAAGCAATACATCAACAGCAACAACAACAGCAACGACGCTATCATCCAGCGTATACCCAACAACTTCCTTATTCTACAACTAATAATAACAATTCTAGGCTATTTACTACTGAATCTCCAATTTATAATTATACCAATAATAATAACAATATTAATATCAGTCAACAATCTATCCCTGCTCCAACTCAAGGATCGAGGAAGTCTTCATTAACGTCTCAATCTGGTGTAAATAGATTCTTTAGAAGAAATAAAGTAGATAATTTTAATGAAGATGCTGGTGCTGATATTGGCGATTTGGCAAGTCAAATGTCCTTTGCTGATATCACTCATATTAGAGGCACGACTGATTCTACTGCTCCAATTATACCTACCATAGGAGGAGGTGCCGGAAGTGGTGTTGGCGTTGGAGGTATGCCTAATGGTGCACTAAGAATGAATAATATTCAGTATAGAAAACAAATGAATTATCAAAAGAAAATGGCATATTTAAATGGAGCCAGAGCAAATTCATTAGCTATGGGAGAGAATCCAATGATGATGAATCAGCAACAGCAACAACAAAGATACCCGATGAATCCATCTGATCCAAGAGCAATGTCAATGACAAGTAATCTAGGCTATGCTAGAGCAATGTCCTTAAGTAGTAATGGTCCAATGATTCAGCAACAACTGCAGCAACAGCAAGGTCCTAGAGCTATGTCAATGAGAAACGGTCCATATCCTCCCCCACCTGGACAACAACAATTTCCTCTTAGCCCCAATCAACAACAAACCTTTCAACCATATCCGCAAGGTGCACCCCGCTCTATGTCATTACGAAGTGGGTCATATCCTCAACAGCCAGGTCCATATCCTCAGCAAAGACCAATGGGATATGGGCCACAACAACAACAACCTCAAGGTCCAAGAACAATGTCATTGCTGAACACGAGATTCAATAACCAGGGATTCAATAACAACAACATGCCTCCAGCACAAGCCTATCCAAGAACAAAATCGTTAGGAGCTGGACCTGGGCCAACATTGGGGCCAATGTATAATAATGGCCAACAGTTAAGACCTCAGAATTTGGTGACTGGTAATCCACCACAATTCCAAAGGCTCGGAGGACATATGTATCCACCTCAACAGCAGCAACAGCAACAAGGAATGGGGGGTGGAATTCCACCAATGCAGCAGGGATATATGCCGGAACAACAGGGATATAACGACGACCAAGGTCTGCAACAGAACACATATGGGAATGATCAATCGCCTCCCCAACAAGGATATAATGATAACATGCCGCCACAAGCTACTTATAGTGACCAGCAACAACCAATGTATGAAAGTGAAGTAGGGCCACAGCGATATGAAGGTGGACAACAAGGATATATTAATGATGATCAACAATATATGCAAGAACAACAACCACATCCACAATCACAATCACAACCTCCGCAGTCATATATGCAGAATGAAGATCCAACCCAACAACAAGATCAATCGTACTCCTATGATCAACAATACGTTGCCCCAGCTCAAAATTACACTGGCGAAGATTACGATGACGAGCAAGACGAAGATCCAGCTCCTCCGCCACCAACACACCAAATTGCTACTCCAAGCACTCAGAGATCATCCCAGGCGTATACACCTCTTCCACCACCAGCTAATCCATATCTGATGAATTATTACAATTCGTCAGATTCTTTAATGAATGTAGTTGAAGAAGAGGAAGAAGATGGTGATGATGGTCATCAGGATCGTATCTCTAGAAAGAGCACGTTGCGTGTAAGGAAATTGAATTTATTTAACGAAACTCAAGAGAATGATGACGATAATGAGGAGGAAGATGGTTTTAGTCTGCTTAAATTTTCAAATAGGACTGATCAACAACCAGAAAAGAAAGATTCTGAAAATGAAATCACTAGTAGTTTGGTTGTGAAGAAGAGCAGTAAACTTAGACGAAAACCACCTAGTGCTAGTCCCTTAGTAGAGAGATTTGGTAATTTGAAACAAGGTCCTGCATTACATAGTCACAAGGAAGAGAGCGAGGAACCATTAACACAAACTGAAGACAAGAGTGAGGAAGATTTGAATGATGAGGTTGAATTGCCAGTGGTTACTGATAGTAGAAATCTGACTGAGGTTAAACAACATAGTCGTACAAGTTCCAATTATAACGAAAACAGAAATCTGGTTGAAATTAAACAGCATAGCCGTACAAGTTCCAATTATAATGATACTGACAATAGCATGACATCGATTAAAAAAATCACTTCTGGTCAAGGATCATTAGATTCAAATATGAAAACCCCGGTGTTTAGAGTAAAGAATATCTTCGACAAACAAGAGGATGTTGAAAGTCAACAACCACAGGATCAACTGTCACAATCAAAATCACCGCAACCTCGTTCTCCAAGACTTTCTCCGCCTCGTTATATTAGAAAACCAAATGAAAGATTATCATCAAATGGATCAATTAGAAAGATTGTCGCAAACACCGTTTTTAGCAATTTTAAATCTCCACCTGCTACAGCTGCACCCAAATTTGCAAATCCAACCTCCGCAAATCAAGCATTATCCGAAGAAAAAGAGTTGAATGGTTCATCAGAAACGAAGAAAGTACCACAATCTGTTTCTTCCAAATCGTTGAATGATACTACTTCTGCATCTATGTATGATAATGATGCTAGTTTTTCATCGAATGAAGATGATGGGGAATACAAGAAGCCAAAAGCGGAAAAGGCAGAAGAAAATGATTTGACTGGATATAATGGTCGAGTTAGTGTTTACGGTTATTTGAAAGAGCCGATCGGAAAAGATGAAATGAAAGAGAATGAGGTGACGAAAGTGAAGAGTGAAGATACAGATGGTGAACAAGAAAATGATGATAGTTTTGATAAAAGGTTATCTTTTGATTTTAGCAAGCGCAAGAGCAAAATTGCTTCCCCCGGAAGATCAGGGTCAAGTGTGAATACTCCTATGAGTATAAATACCAGGTTAAGTAAGAATTCAATCTCTTCAATTGGAATCAGTGGTGCAATTTCAAGAACAGAATCATTAGTTAATGCAACTTCGCATTTCAATACCCCTTCATTGCCACCATCACCTGAAATTTTGAAAGGCGGTTTTGAAGAAAAGACTCAAAACATTATCCGTTCCTTTCCGCAAGGATCGCCAATAGCAATCAAGAGAAATAGCAGTGTACCTAATTTTAATGGAACTAGTACATCGCGCCGTGATTCAACTGCATCATCAACTTCTCGTCATTCTAAATCGTTCAACATATTTAAACGGCTCTCGAAATCCAGCAGAAAGGGCACAGATGACTCAACATTGGCAAGAACTCCATCTCATAATGAAATCACATCCATGTCCAAACCACCACTCACATTTACTAAAGAGGAAATGAGTATTATGACCTGCAATTCGGATCTCTTAAACGAATTAGAGTTTGTAACTACGGAACTTGCATCTGCCATCAAGAGAGAAGTTGAACTCGAAAATAATCTCCGGAATAATCATACTACTTCTGAAGACATGATTGAACTCCGCCATGAACTTAGTGAAGCTAGGAAACTTCTGGTTGAACTTCAGGACAAATTAAATAAAGAACGAAGATTAAGGTTCATATCTGAAGAGCATGCCTTATTGAGTGAACATGGTCAGACTCCAAGTGCTTTGAAATTAAATTATGAGAATGTAGAATTATATCGACAATTGGTGATAAAGAATGAGGAAGTTAACCAATTAAAAGAGAAGCTTGGTGATTTTGAAACAATGAAGCGAGTCGATTCTGGCATGATTGAGAAATATAATGAGCTCTTAAAAGAAAATATGGAATTGAAAGTAAACGGGACGAATACCGGTGATAGCCCGGCTAAACGCAGTGTTACAGGTGGGGATGAATTAGAATTGGAAGTCCATAATCTTCGCCAACAACGTGATGAATTACGTGATGTGATTGAGAATCTCATCAAGAATAATCTGATCGAAATGAGATCTGCTCAGGAAAAGATCGAAAGTTTACAGGGTAAACTTAACGATATGAAATTAATAAATCATAAATTGACCAGGAGTAGCGATGAGAATGAATTGCTGAATGGATATTCTCTTGGAAGTGATATTGGTGGTTCTCGTGCTAGGGGAAAAAGTGTAGGTGAATACTATGCGAATAGAAAGATAAGCGGTGGGAAGTTGCAAGGTCTTGCTGTTATAGATTCAAATAATCGATTATTTGATTAGATGTGTATGTTAGAGGGTGTTTATTTATATTGTGTGTAAAGCGATTTTAGGAAAAGTTATGGTTAGTTTACTTGTCTTTGAATTGAGCCTATAGTTGCAATTCTGTTGAATGCGAGAAATGATGGATTTCTTGTTTTCTCATTTGTATTAAGAAGAATTTGGCATTTGAATTTAATTGGGGGTTCGAAAGTGCTCTGAAAGATTTTTCAATTGTGCTTGCAACTTATCTACCTACCCTTCTCTACCTTAGCAAGTTCCCCCTTTAATTCAGCTATTGCTTCATATTTATTTCCTGTTCGTCCCTACGCTTCTTTTTCTTTGCGTTGGTGTCTCTTTTTGTAAAGGGTATGAATTGGAACTGGTTGCCCTTCATTTGGTTCATAACTATTCGAATTTAGAATTGTAAAACAAATTTGCAACAATTATACGAAAATGTGCTACCACCCACTCTAATTTATACTTTCAGGGCAACCCAATTAAAAATAGAGAAAGGATATCAGCGATTGCGGTAACCAAGATCCATTATTGATACGTTTTTAATAGAGCTTGATTGAACGATATATAGTATTTTGAATGATTGTCAGTGGTTTTGATTCTCCGGTATAAGAATTACAAATTTATGGAACGTGTTCACATAAAAGACCGACCCCGCGATACTTCTTATGTCCTATAAATAATCATTTATAAAAGCTTATCTAATCTCTAGTTAGAATAAGTTTACGATTAGTGTACCGGATAGTAGAGAGTATTTACAAGGTTTCTTGGGTGTTAGTACATAGGGCGTCTTATGTGGCATGCCGAGGAACTAAATAATGCATTCTCCTGGTTATTCGTACTACGACATAAATGAAAATGAAACGTTGCTACTTACAGTGAATACTAATAGAATATGTATGTTAATGCCAATATGGTACAATGTTTCATATTGTCAGTATCCATCAAGTGTTGGATAGGAAACTGATTGAAGGGTTAATGAGCCATTCAATTGATTGGGTTGAATAGAGAAAAAGTATTGTCAGTGTATTTCTAATAATGTGTACTTACCAGCTTTACTAGCGGTTAATTAATTATTCACAGTTTTTTTTAGTTCGGAAGAAAAAAGTTTTTCTGCTTGTTCAATTTCTTAATTATGAAACAACAACAATCTAGTTTTAACCATTCTTACAGCTACTACTTACTCTATAGCCATCATATTACTATTTTACCATATAATATATACATAGACTAATTTACTTAGTAGATAGTACACTACCCCCTTAGACAAATCCCACTAACCAACATAGTTGATCTTGTTCATTTAATTCTTAATAGTTATTATATCTTATACCAGGTTTCCCCCAACCCACCGACCCCTCACTGTAAATAATATAATCTCACTTCCAACGGAGAAGCATACCCACGCCCCCAACTTATTAGCCAACCAAGTATACAACACGGACCCAAGGTTATCCCATCCTTATACTATTACCCTATAACAGCAATATTTCCATCATAGACCTTTTTCTTTCAAAGAACAATCAATGTCGGACCAACATTTAGACGGAAGTACCAACGGCAACACCGCAACCACTCATACCATCTCCAATTTATCAGCAGGATTGAAATCAGTATCATTAAGCGACCAGCAACAACAACAATCACATCAAATTCATCAGCATCCACAACAAAATCAAGTGAATTTAAATTTATTGCAACAACAGTTACAAAATGATTCAAATCTTCAACAACAATCAAGAATCACTCAATTTTTCCAAAATCAACCAACTGAAGGATATACCCTCTTTTCGCATAGATCGGCACCTAATGGATTCAAAGTTGCTATAATATTATCCGAATTGAATTTACCGTTTAATACCATCTTTTTAGATTTCAATAATGGTGAACAAAGAGCACCTGAATTCGTCACTATAAATCCAAACGCAAGAGTTCCAGCTTTAATTGATCATTTTAATGAAAATACCTCAATCTGGGAATCAGGGGCTATTATATTGTACCTCGTAACTAAGTACTTAAAAGAAAATGGCGATTGTCCATTATATTCCAATAACTTAAGCGAACAAAGCTCAATTAATTCTTGGTTATTCTTCCAAACCTCAGGCCATGCACCTATGATTGGGCAAGCTTTACATTTCAGATACTTCCATTCATGCCCTGTCCCAAGTGCGGTGGAAAGGTACACTGATGAAGTAAGACGGGTTTATGGAGTGGTTGAAATGGCATTAGCAGAAAGAAGAGAAGCATTAATTATGGAATTGGACGTTGAAAATGCTGCTGCCTATAGTGCAGGTACTACTCCAATATCACAATCGAGATTCTTTGATTATCCAGTTTGGTTAGTTGGTGATCGAGCCACCGTGGCTGATTTATCATTCGTACCTTGGAATAATGTAGTGGATAGAATTGGAATTAATTTGAAAGTTGAATTTCCAGAAGTTTATAAATGGACCAAACATATGATGCGAAGACCAGCTGTTATTAGAGCATTACGTGGAGATTAATGCAAGCGATTTGTTTGAAGAAAACAAGAAAAAGAGAAATTGAATTGATAACGTATATACGAATATATACATATACCTCCATATTATTGTAATTTAGTATATGTATAACTCAGCAAATGTATTTGTAGAAAAGTATTTAAAATGAATGCAATGATGAGTCGTATGGGTTGTAGTTGATAAGGTTCTTCATTTTGGTACATTGCTTGTTCCACGTTTTGTTGTAGCAGTTGCAGTTGTTTCAATTGTTGCTGTTGGTTGGACATAAGTTGGTTGTTGAAATGATCTTGTTGGTACATTGCTTGTTCCTTGTTCCACGATCTGTTGTAGATGTTGCAAAACGTGGAACAAGCAATGTAATGTGGAACAAGCAATGTACCAGCACGATTACATCAACAATCAACTCATATCTCACCAGCAACAACAATTCGCGCCACCGGATTCACAACTTACTCATCCTGCGCCCGATCAGTCTTCTTTAACTCCAGCTACCACCTTAACTACGCCCTCCTCTCGTGCATTGCAACGTACACAGGCCACATACATCATACATAGCCTGCCCACTGAAGTTCAAGAAATAGTCACTGATACCACCATACCGCCAAATCGTACCCGAAGCCAATGTACTCGCCTTTACCAACCTCGTCTTAACCATCTCACATCAACGTTCCATCAATTCATTTTGGGAATGGGGGCGACTGATATCTCACGGGCATGTCCTACCAAAACTGAACATTCATCAGACTACCGCATGCCTAAACTCATGAGTGTTACAAAGGAAATGCTAAAATATTAAAAGTCAAATACTTACCTAACAACCTGATGGAATGTTTCAACGAATATATCATGGGACATTTCATCTGAACGAAGATCATCGCACCGGATTTTTTTTTTATTTTATTGACCGCTCAGACCATAAAGAAAGCAGGAATAGACAAGACAGCCAACGATTCAATGATGTCCGATGACTTCATCTTAGGCGAAGATGCTCAGAAAAACGCCCGTAAATCAATAAAATCATTACAAGTTCATGCCGACCCTTCAACCCCTACCCCAGTCTTTCTCATCTTAAATTCCAAAATCAGAATACTTAGACAAAAGGACTATACACCACGAATCATTCCACTTACTCACAAACTCAATAAAATTACAGATAAATCAATCGTCTTGATTACAAAGGACCCATCAACTGCTTATCGAGACACATTAACTAAATCGAAACTTACAGAAGGTATCTTCACCAACATCATTTCTTTCACCAAACTCAAATCAATGATGAAATCTCCAAAGAATAGTACCAAGTTATATAAAGAAAACGATATGGTAGTTTGTGATTTCCGAGTATACAAATTCATGCCTCAAGTTCTTGGGGGAAAGTTCTATATAAAAAACAAAAAGGTTCCATATAAGATTCAAATGGCACCCGAAGACAAAAGCATGAACAAACAAGAAAGGATCAAAGATGTGCGATGTGATGATAAGTATGTCAAGGCACAATTAAAGAGTATTTTGGGAAATACTAGTTATATACCTACTGATAATGGGGATTGTATATGTGTAAAAATTGGATATAGCACATGGAAAATCGATCAATTGATTGAGAATTTGAATAATGTAATTGAGTATTTTGTGGATGAGGATAAGTTTGTTGCAATTGGGGGTGGAGCATTAAAAGGGGTAGAGAACTTAGGAAATGTGTTTGTTAAGACCAGTGATTCAACCAGTTTGCCGGTGTATGTCAAAAGTGAAGAGAAACAAGAGGATGAGGATGCAAATGATAGTGATTTCGATTTTTAACCGACAATGATTGTTGAACTAGATGGTAGAAGCATCAACTGTGTAGGTATGTTAGAATGGTTGTAAAGTAGGTTTAATTCATGACATTCACAAATCCGAATACTAGACTTGCGTTTGACGTTAACTGAACAAAGGCGAATGTAATAACTTTAGCTTTTTAAGATTACGCAGCATATGCAGTTTTTAATCTACAACCGTTAGAAGAATTTGAGAAGATCAGTGCAGAGTATTGAAATCATCATACGACGCGATTTCTATTTCAAGCAGGCGGAACTATACATGCTGCATAATGGTTGCAAACATCCAAATATAGAAATGTTTTGTAGACCTCAGGTTTCTCTATAAATCTTCTCTACCCACGATTAGGCTTGCTAGCACATTCATGAAATCTGTTCTTCAATGTCGTCTTAAATTGAAGTCCTCGTTCTTTTGCATGTAACACAGTGTAAACTACAGATTATTTTAAAATATTAATTTAGCTCCAATATACACAGGACCTTAAGCAAGAATTCAAACACGATGACTGCAAAGTAGTTCGCAAATAGACGAGTATATTTTTAGGTTAATTAATTATACCCGCGAAGGTTATGATCGTCTAACTTAAAGGTAATTGCTCTCACGGGAAGCAGAGCCACAAACCTTCATTGATTGGAAGGGTTCTACATTGCGCTGTTCGTACAAAGAACAATTAAGAACTTTGACTAAACTAGTTCGTTGTTTTCTATTGTAAGCGGGTATTATTGTAGTACCTGGCCGAAACAAGTAACAATTGTATTGTTCGGGCGCGATGGTTAATGGTTTGCCTTATTGTTTTAGAAGCAAGGACCATTGGTCGGCTCTTGTCTCCCTTCATATTCAGAATCAACTTAAATCGCTGAGCGGACTACCTCAACAATCACTATATATATAGACGTTGTTAATAATTACTTGATTGCCGTTGGCAATAATCGAGCAACGAAACTTATAAGGAACAAATATAATTAAAGAAAGAACAAACTTCGTTAGCAACCCCCAAAAATTTCCTGATTAAATAGAACGAACATTTTGCTGCTGTTTAATTCTAAAACACATTTAAGGTATAGCCAAGAATTAATCAACCTCATCAAGTTCCTTGGTAAGGAAAGAAATATATACATATAAATTATAATAGAAATTTAAATGACAATACGAGATAACTCATCATCATCTAGTCTATTCCCTCAACCTCCACCATCGGTTTTAGTCATCGCATCTCATTCCAACAATGAATCAACTTCATCATCCGGTACAGCCACTGCTTCAAGCACGTCGTCATCAATACCAACAAACGGATCACCGCCAGAGCATATTCACCCAGAAGCTCCACCTCCATCATACTTATCACATAACTTTAATTTCTCAGATATAGGATCTCTGGCACCAATTCGATTCATTGGATCACTCATGCATGACGAAGGCGATGACGATGTGATTGAACAGGTTGAGCATTTTAAATATACACAAGATTTAGAAAGAAAACTTACCGTGACTTCAGTTATTGGGTTAGGATTTTCTGTTATGGGTGTACCATTTGGGTTAAGTTCTACATTATGGATATCATTAATGGATGGTGCTAACGTAACTATACTATACGGATGGTTAATTGTTGGATTTTTAAGTTTATGTGTTGTTTTGAGTCTTTGTGAAATTATTAGTAAATACCCCACTGCTGGAGGCGTTTATCACTTTAGTGCATTGTTAAGTAATGAAAAATATTCAAAAGTGAGTAGTTGGTATACTGGATGGTTTCTTTTGATCGGAAACTGGACATATGCTATAAGTATAATGTTTGGAGGAGCACAATTCATCTTAAGCATTTTTGGATTAAAAGATTATACATATAAAGAAGATAAAATATTAGTACTATTGGTGTTTTTTGTCATATTATTCTTTGCTGGATTTGTTAATTTCGTATTTGCAAAACATTTAGAAAAGATCAATAAGATGTGTATTTTGTGGACCATATACACTGTGTTGGCAATTGATTTCTTGTTAATATTCTTTGCTAAAAGAACTAATTCCCTTCATGAAATCTTAACTACATTCGATAATTCCAGATCAGGTTGGCCTGATCCATTGGCATTCTTAATTGGATTACAATCTCCATCGTTTACAATCACGGGGTATGGTATGTTATTCAGTATAACTGATGAAGTGAAAAATCCAGAACGTAATATGCCAAAGGGAGCCATTAGTGCAATTTTAATGGCAACAGTTACAGGTGTAATTTTTATCATTCCAATTCTCACCATTCTTCCAGAATTAAAACTACTTCTTGATGAAACACCAAATATCATGCCAATTGATCTAGTCTTTAAAATAGCGACCGAGTCCTATATTGTTTCCTTCTTGATGGCATTATTAATGATTGGGACTGTGTTGTTTCAATCCATCGGGTCCTTAACTACAGCAAGTAGATCCACATATGCATTAGCTCGTGATGGAGGATTACCTAAATCCCATCTTTTCACCGAAGTTAATTCAATCCAACAATATACAATTCCAAGAAATGCATTATTCTTATCCATGGCCGTCTGTGGAGCATTATCCTTCCTTTCATTAATTTCAAGAACTGCATTCAATGCCTTTATGGGAGCCGCTGTCATTTCGTTAGCATTGGCGAATGGTATACCTATTTTCTGTCTCATGTGCAATAAGCGAAGAAAATTACGTGGTGCTCCATTTAAATTGCATAGATTAGGGTGGGTCATCAATGGTCTTTCAGTATTTTGGGTGATTATATCGATATTCATATTATGTATGCCACCAGTCATAAAACATTTAAGTTGGCAACTGATGAATTTTTCTGTGGTAGTGTTTATTTTGTTTATTATGATTGCTAGTGTACATTATGTGACATGGGGTAGAGATAGTTTTGCTGGTCCACAATTAGATACTGATTATTTCGAGTTGAATAATTTGGAGAGTGCCGCTAGGAAAAATTTGGATCTGTTTGTTATTGGTGAAGAGGATGACGAGGAGGAAGTGGAACATGCAGAGAAGGGGAGAGCTGGTAGTGGTAGGAATAGAAATGAGTATGTTTCTATTGAAGGAAACTCGAGAAGTAATGACAGCGACAGAGATAGCACTGTTGTTGAATTCCATAGTCGGCATTTAAAGAGTGAAATTGACAATGAAGAGTCAAGTGGGTTAAGTACAAGAAGTAGTAGTAATAGTTTTACGAAGGATGAACAAGTCTTATAGAAATTTCATCATGTATATAACAAACAAGTATAGTATCTGGTATTAATAGAATGGTAGAATTTATATAATTTCATACTAATATAACTTTTGCAACCAACATTTGGTAGTGCTGATAAAGCCAGACTGAAATTAACTTAGTTCGTAAGTAAATGTGATACTCCCCATAGTAAAAATTTTCAGTTGAAGTAAAAGCAAACAGTTGCAATCTATCGGAAAAAAAGAAACTTACGCTAAATAAATTTTTCAAGAAGGTTTCATTCTTATAACATACAGATCATCAATCAAGTTTAGGCTTTGCCACCAAACACCAACATCCTTGTATATACATAAACCCTTCAAAGAAATAAATAAATAAATAATAATGTCTGCTGATCACACAAGAGACCCATGTCCTATTGTTATCTTAAATGATTTTGGTGGTGCCTTTGCTATGGGAGCCATCGGTGGATGTGTTTGGCATGGTATTAAAGGTTTCCGTAATTCCCCATACGGAGAAAGAGGATATGGTGCCATTAGTGCCATTAAAGCCAGAGCTCCAGTAGTTGGTGGTAACTTCGGTGTATGGGGTGGTTTGTTCTCCACATTTGATTGTGCAGTTAAGGCTGTACGTAAGAGAGAAGATGCTTGGAATGCTGTTATTGCCGGGTTTTTCACTGGTGGCGCCCTTGCAATTAGAGGTGGATGGAAACATACCAGAAATTCAGCTATTACTTGTGCCTGTTTATTAGGTGTTTTCGAAGGTGTGGGTATGATGATGCAAAGATTGCAAGCACAACCTACTATGGCTCCTGCATATCCTGAAGAACCTGCTCAACTTGCTGCTTAAATGTGAGTGAGTTGTAGACACATTCACGCTATTTGTACTTTTATGAGAAATATGATTAATCTTATCTTGTGCTGACAATAAAGAATATAGCACAACCCCATTATCACCAATTTACTTGTACATATTTATTATATTCACAACTACCAATTTATCTGATGAACTTCCACAACTCAGCCCATGATCCAATCAAAACAAACATCATTCACAATAAAAAAGGGTAAACACGAACATCAACCTCAGTGTTTATAGTCCCTACCCCACAACCAACTAACCAACCAACCAACCAACCAAAAAATGTATAGTAACTTTGATTCTTATTATTATTTAAGCTATCTACATTTTACTTTTTTTACTTCTGTGTTATCACTATCTTTAGTTTATTACTTTTTAATAGAAATGAAATTTATTTTGAAATATTTGTTGGAATGTAATAAAATTAGTACTACTTGTATGGATTTGGAATGGAATAGTTGGTTAATCTATATACTATACTACTAATAATATTGTACGTATGTAGTGAACTAAATTAACAAAATATCCGGGCGGCGTAACCCGCGGTATTCACTTAAATGGAAGTGAGTCACTTCTTTAATTGTTTATTCTTCATTATTGTGATCGTAATTGTAATTCCTCCCCTCGTACTTGATTGTTCAATTAATTTATGGCAATTATACAACCAAAGCAAAAAAACTATTTTCATGAAAATTTCATTTATTGAGGAGACAAAAAAGGAAAAATTGGTAAGAATTACACGACTAACATTTTAATCACCATTTTACATTTTACAACACAAACGTCTTTGCATTGAACACCCCCCTTCCCATTTCAACATCCTTATTTCATGTTGAATTCAACAAATTAAGGTGTCCCAAACTGCCATTTAAGAGTTAATAGTAGCATCAATTAACCCCTACTATATATTAGTATTTAGTACACTACCCACCATCTTTGATATCATGGCATATAACACATATAATAATAGTTACAATTATAATAGGCATAATTCTATAGGTGGTAATTGGCATTTACCTCCGCCAGGTCCTCAGCAGCAGCAACAACAACAACAGCAACAGTTTAATATCCACCAAGATGGTGACCCTCAACAACAGAAACAAAACCAAATCCCAGGATTCCGTAATCCATGGTTCTCACAACAACAGAATGCACCAGGCACTTTATTAACTGCGACTGGTGCAACCACTTCCAATATGTCCCAATCTCCCACGAAATCAAATACCATTCCTTTGTTACAGCAACAACAACTACAACAACTGTCCCTGGCAAGCAAGAGACTATCATTTGCTAATCAGCTACCGACAACCTATGAATATGATGATCAACAACAGCAACAACAACAACCCCCTTTTATACATCCACCTACCAGAGCAGACAATCCTTTCAACCAATACTTTTCGAACCAGGAAGTTAATCTTGGAGACAGAAAAATGTCAGCAGTAGATAGCAACAGTTATTTTGGAGTAGGTTCATCGGGATCTAGAGGAGTAGGAGGAGGAGCATACGGATATTCGCAAGCACAACAAGCCCAAGCAAATGCATACCCTGCTCAATTTATGAATAATCAATTTGGACCACTTTCTGGAGTTTCACCTGGGATGAATAGACGATCTTCACTTGCAGTAATGCCTAACAATTATCAATTCCAACAACCACCACCACAACAGCAA
>NDXA01000121.1:0-31891 GCA_002105455.1 Hemisphaericaspora xylofermentans | reverse complement strand
CATGCGTAGCAATAGACCTCGTGGTTGGATTGTCAGCCAGATGGATTTTATCCTTGGGCAGGTAGTGTATTTATGGTGAATATATATGAAGCCCGGGATAAGACTGTGACAAAGGGGGCAAGTTTGATGTTGTTGTAGTGTGTGAAATGGCCAAGGTTTAACCTATGTAATTTATCGGCGCCGTCAGGTTATTAATCAACTAATACACTACATACGTGTAGATATTCATTGTGCCCTTTTTTATTGAATATACGCGCCATGACCACCAATCCAATGACTAAGCGAGCTTCTAATCCAACAATAACTTTCAGGAATGTTGAAAAACAAACGGACAGTAGGATGTGAGTGGAGAAAAATAGCTAACAGATTAAAGATCCATCTCTTCATCCAAAAGATGCACTAAATACCTCCATCTATGCCTACATTTCAAACCTCGAGATATAAATCTTTTCTAGGAACATTTAAGTTCTACCTTTCTTATTCTTGTAGGTGCAGAAGGAACAGGATTTTTGTCGCGGGATGCTTGATGTGTCGCAAATGTCGCTCGTAAACGACATTTAATTATACCTTAATTTACCTTTCACAAAATAGTAAAATTATACGTGTATAAGTTCACCTATTTATCAATACCAACGAAAAGCAATGCTCAATGAATTCCCACGAGCCGTTGCCATTGCTTGTACGTCCACCTCCAGATGAAAATGATTTACAAACTAATTTAGACCCCAACAAGTTGAAATTGTATGGTTATCTTATCCTTATAAGTTCTTGGATAATTTTCATAATATCAGTAAATACAATCTTCAAACTATGGAAATTCATACTACACCCATTATCAACAACAGATTCAACTATTAATCTATATAATCTTCTATATAATGGATTTACAGTTCTAGATAGCTATGTGTTAAAAATTTGGTGTATCTATATTGTGATATGGTGGTGGGCAATCATATCCTGGTGTGGATTAAAATTATTCCGTCATTCCAAGGGTCTACAAACATAAGGATCGACTTTTTTAACCATCCTCCCCACGAGCTTTGGTCCATTCGGCTGATCCAGTTTGTCTTCCCTTTGGTAAATCTGAAGAGGAAGTTGGTTCTGGTTTATTTGATTTGATTAGCTCTTGATTTTGACGAATGATGATGTCATAGTATACTTTCATAAGGGCCTTCTGTTCATTTCCTAACATCAGAAGTTGGATTCTATAATATTCTGCTTGTTTCTTACTGTTGTAGAACTTAATCAATTCCCTTACCTTCTTCACATTAGTTATAGATTCTTTAGGAATCTGTTTCTCTGGAGTTATATATTTATCACTTAAGTCAATAATATATGTTTGATTGAATCCAATCACAAAACTCATCTTCTTCCCCCAATTATTGCAATATAACAAAGGTTCATCAAAAACCGCCTCACATGGATCTAAATGTATCCATCTCTTCAAACCATAAGAATAATATTCACACCATACATGATCTTCATGATTTTGAACAAATCTTATTCTATCTTTATCCTCACCAATCAATGCCTGTAAAATCAACAAAAAACAATTCACCCATTCCCCACATCTACCTTCTCTTGTTCTTAATAATGATACTGGATTATTAATTCTTGAAAAATCGATATTTGTCCCACATTTAGAACATTGATAATGTTCAACCATGCTAACATTATCAGGATTAGGAAGTGAAGGATTAAATCTAGAAGCTCCGTTATTCCGAACTTCCTTATCATTCCCACACGTTGGACACAGTGGTTGGTTGATCCATTTAAAGAATTTATGTTTGAAATATTGAAGGAGTTCTTGAACAACAAAATCATCATATTGTAATTCAGGATTCTGATTTCCCTGCTCTCGTTTATCAACATTTTCATATATTGATGCTAGATCTATAGTATCCAATACAGCATTAACGGAATCTTGATTCTGATATTTATCAAGACAATTAATGTTCCTATGGATCGAGTTAAGGACAGGTAAATTGATTGTTGATTGTAAGTCTTGGAAGGCGATATTTGCTGTACGAAGATCATGTTCTATTTTCTTTTTGGTTCCTGCTGAAATCAACCTATCAGCAAGATCTGAATAGTCAATTGAAGTCATTTGAACTCTTAAATACTACGGAGTACGAAGGGAGAGGGTAAAGAGATATAAATGGGGATAAGTTCGGATAAATAATTAATACGAACATTTTACATTTTTTCCGAGAATCTTCCTGGCGCCTTCTTTATAGGAGTTTGAGTATAAGCTACGAATACATTTCCATCCCACTTCAGGTCATTGATATCAATTCACTAAGTTCTATTTAAAACGCTTGTAGTCTATTATAAATAACATCTCGTACGTAGTTGGAATCTAAGAAATTGGACTGAATTCTCTTTATCAGGTCTTGAAAAGACTCACACACATAGTTCCTGTTCCTACTCACCAATTACATTCGGAGTATTTTCCTTTGATTCTTCCAAATCGTCAGATTCAATATTAACATTTCCATCAGCATCAACCTTTCCTTTCACTTTACGTGGCGGTAACACTTCATTGAATGCTTTACCCCAATCCTTATCATTTTCAAACCATTTACAACATAATTCATAGACATGTGAAGTTGCCAATACATGTCTTCCGTTCATATCAATGTATTTACCAATTGGTAATCTACCAACCTTTAACCCAAGCTTTTTGGCTTTATTCAAACAAAGCTCTTTATGTCTATTCTTATCCACAATTCCTCCTAGGATGTATGTATGATCTGGTAAAAGTTCAGTGATTTCTTCTTCGGTATCAGCAGTAAGATAAACAAAGATCAGTTTATTTTCATCATTGATTAGATCTTCAACACTTTGTTCAGAGTTTAATTCAATTCCTTTCCATAATTTATATTGCGAAACATCTTTTTCAAATCTGTCTTTTAATGTTTTATTAAATGACGTTACTTTCAACTTCACATCATATTTACAGTGTCTCATTGCTGAATAACAACGTGTGATTTGATTAGACATGGACACAATCTCTCTTCTATTCATTAAATCATCAAAATCACAATCCATGACAAAAGTTACACCAGTTGGGATTTGCTTTTTGGGTAATTTTGAAGGTTTCTTAGCTTGATGATAATTTTCTTCCTCCTCCGTTCCTTCTTCTTGCTGCTGCTGTCTGTTTCTTTCCTTACGTCTTTGTCGTTGAGCCTTTTTCTTTTCCCTTTGAAATTCTCGATATTGTTCCTTTGTTTCTTCCCATTTCTTTTGTTTTAGTTGACGTTTCCATTCACCTTTGGTCATACCTTCTGGTATAACTTCTTGTTGTTTAAGCTTTCTACGAGCTTCTATTTCCTCTGCTGAAGGTGGAATTCCCCTCTTCTTCTTGGGATGTTGTTGCTCTGTTGACATTTCAGGAGTTTGTGGAGTAAAGTAATTAGGTAGTAGTACTGGTAGGTGCCAATTGATGAGATTGGAAATTTTTTTATTTTTATTTTTTTAATTTTCGGAGATTTGAAAAATTCTGCGACCACTTCTGTTTTTGCAGTAAAGATTTTGCAACTAATAAAGAGAAGCTATAATTTATATACTGTCCTTTACAACTAAGGTATACGAATTAAAAAGTTTATTAGATATTATTAATATACGCAAAGGATAAGAGAATTATATAGATTATTATTTTTGAACTTGAATTTCTTCAGCATCAGAAGCTTTCCTATTATCATCATCTTCAGAAATATCTTCTTCCGGAATCAAATCTTCTTCAGCATCATATCCCTTAATACCAAACTTACCTTCCCAACCATTATCAATTAAATAATTCTTAAAGATAATATCTTGTTCCATTAAATCATCTTCCTTCAAGTGTGGAACAAAGATAAAAGTAATCAAAACACCGAGTAAACCACAAATAGCACCAATGATGAAAGTCCATCTATTACCTAAATTCAATTGAATTGGGGTGAAAGTCTTAGTACCAACAACAGCACCAACTTTACCAATGGCAGCACTAATACCGTAAGCAGTACCTCTGATTGGAGTAGCAAATGATTCGGAAGAAATCAAACCCATACCATCACCAGGACCCAAATTACCACAAGACATCATTAACCCGTAAAGAACGATGAATAATGGAGTAATATTTTTGATCTTGTCATAGGCTAAACCAACAATTAAACCAAAGACAATATATCCTGAGAACCCAATCATAATAGTGTACTTTCTACCAATGATATCGTTTAAATAAGCACCTACAAATACACCTGGAATACCAAGAACACCTAACAACAAGTTCCATTCAGCAATTCTTTCCAAGTTAGTACTATCCTTAATTAAGTTACCAATAATGGTTGCAGAAAAGATACCATTTGGGAAAACAACGAAATCATAAAGGAACCAAGCAGCACAAGTACCGAATAATCTTTTCCAATAAAATTTCAAAGCTAACCAATATGGAACTCTAGTCTTAATGGCAGACTTGGTATATAATTCAGAAGTAACCATCTTCAATCTAAAGTAGAAAACAGAAAGTGGCCAGAAAGCACCAATGGCAAACATAGTTCTCCATAAGGCATTAAGATGAGTAACCCCAGTAATTCTAAGAACAATCAAAAAGATGATTAAAGCAAATGGACCACCAAAAGATAATGGTAAATTAGTAGCTAAAATGAAAGCACCACCACGTCTCTTGACTGATTCATTAGCAGCTTCTGAGGCAGTGACTGAAGAAGAAGGATATTCTGCACCAATACCGAAACCAGTAACACCTCTGAAAATAGTTAACATCCAGAACATACCAACAACATTGACACCATGAGAAGCGGCACACATAATGGTACCAAAGATTAAGAAACAAGTAGCAGTGACAATAGACCATTTTCTACCAATATAATCAGAAGTTAACCCAACAGCGACTTGACCAAGGATAGTACCAACTAAAGAAGCATTGGAGACTTGGGTAGACATAGCTGCGGTATATTGTTTAGGGTATTCCATGGCAAAGACTTTATTCAACATTGACATAACGTTATTTTGATAACCATCTGAAATTAAGGCAAAACCAGCACAAAGAATCATAAGAGCATCTTTCAATTTAACCCCACCATCATATCTAGCTTTACGTTGTTCGGTATCATACTTAAAGTGACGTTTGGAAGCTGATGTATCCACTGGATGGATATCAATGACTTCTTTATCCTTTGCGGAGTCCTTTTGATAAGACATTTGCTTTATTGCTGTTGTTGATTAGTAGAAGAGACAAAGAGAAATTGGAATATGAATGGAGGAAATTGAACTGGTTTATATAGTTCTTGAATCAAGGGCCTTGTGGGGACAATTGTCCGAAGTTTATTGTTCTCCTTACAATTGAAATCTATCCAAATGTAGGAGAAAGCAAAGGTGATTGTTCTACTCGTTTTTTTGGTTGTTATTGTTGCAAAGTTGCCCTAGACTGCACATGGCTGCTTACTCGTATTATATCACTTGAGGGGAGGCTTAACACGGGCTTGAAACTATTAGCGAAACATCTTTAATAAAACTAAACCCACATGTTTTTCACTATCTTCTTAGTTAACAATACCAATCTACCTTAACCACGTTTATTCGATAAGGTGATCTAGTACAGATAATCAATTAGATTGTTTTCTCTATTGTTTTATACACGTTGAAATGATAATTCTCACGTGCAGCTTGCGGTTTGGCCATACGATAGTAAATGACAGTTGAGTAAGAGTTTATTGCTCTGTTATCAAACAGGAACAGGATACTGCTCTATGTGGGGCAAGTTAATCTTTCCTGATTGCCAATACTTACCATATACCCCATTCCTTCGAGTCTTTACTACAAAAATGCTTTATGCACCAGTCCTTCTGTGAAAATTCTGATGAGTACGGCTACCCAGCACCGAAAAGTTGCAAAAGCGCACACCGAAGAGATGGAAAAGAAACACACACGAAGACTGATCGGTGATAACCACGTGTAAAGAGGCAGCAGGTAGTTACCATTGAAACAAAAATATGTTCTGTTTTGTATGCATACTCAAGCCCAAACAAAGAAAAGGCACCCATGGCTCCTTGTACAAAGGTTTTGTCCCATAAAGGAGATTGCCTTAAATTGATCGCGAAAGAAAAACGACACCATGAGGTGAGCTTAATTTCCAGAAATGGAACACAAGCTATTGAAGGATTTCAGTAACCGGATATTGTTCCGATGAGTGATCCGGTTGTTTTGAATTCATTAAAAAACTTTTTTTCCAAAATTATTTGCAGGCTTTTAAAAAAAAAAATTTTTTTTTTGAATATCAAAAAGAAATATAATAAAAAAATATTTCAATTTTTGACAGAATTGCCAAGAATATAATTTTCTATATAACAAGCGAAAAATAGTTCAAGATGGCCACACTCTTTGGTAGATTACCAAATCTTTCTGATACACTCTTAACGTCAAAATTCGAAGCAATTAGAGATGCTGGTCGCCATGCCGAGGAAATAACATAGTGCTGGAGTGCATTTTTGTTTCATCAATAGACTAAAGGTATTTGTTCATGCACCCACAGGGGGAGACTTGTGGCAACTGGATTAAAATTAAAATATTCATTATTATTTTCTATTGTTCCGGTAAGACGGGTATCTCCCCGAAAGTTGTTATGCATAACTAGTAACTAATTGAAATCTTAATTCCATTGTCACCATACAGTCTTGTGGGGAATTCCTTAATACGGTAAAAACGTTGCTTACTGTTCTCTAATATGAAAGAATCGAGCCGCTAGTAGATGTATTATGGGAAAATATAGGTTGATCACTTTTTTCTTTTTGAAAACAAGGACCCTAAAAAATTTGGAGATTGCCAAATCTTCTTTCAAGATTCTTTAATAGAACTTGTGTATTCAAGGGCAATTGCTTCAAGGAGCTTCAAAGAATTCATTTCGGTGGTTTTGTTGCTCTTTTGTTACGATAAGCCCAGAGTCCCCCCTCGGAAATATCTTCTCATTAAACTACCCCAGCCGGGATTAGGAACTCCATTATAATCTGAACTTTGTTCCAGTCATAGCGTTGTAATGTCTTTTTCCTTTAGGATTATTTGCTTTTCCATATTGCTGCTTGTCGCGTTAGCACGTATGAGATCCCCAATATCCTTTGAAGTATTGAGTCAAATTGAAATAAATACTGTTGAATATTTCCTTAGCAATCTCACTAGTTATATAAATATACTTAAGAGTCAAATACTTCTTTACGGACCTAGTATGCAACCTCATAATCTATGCATATTGGAGAAAATGTTCCAAAAATGGCAAAGCATGATTTATGCAAGATAGGATCTAACCTGCTTTCTAGAAATAGGGATTCCTTGTATATCAGGAAGCTTAAATATTCAATTAAGGTTGTCTTGTCAATATGTTTCCGCTAGCTGTATCTTTTAAACAAAATTCGTCAACTAGCGTATTACTTAATTCCCTTGTCATTGTCAAATACAGCTTTGAAACACCAAAATAACCTATTCCCGCACATTGATTTTCCCATGGCGTTCAGAGTTCCAGAGTTCTTGGGTCTAGAGGTTTTAGATCTTTACTCATCTAAGAAAGCAGACCCTAGGAACATTTTCAGAGATTTTCTAGAGAAATAAGTTATCGAAAAGTGGACGGGTATATAATTGAGATTACTTGTGAATATCAGAGACTCAGACTTGAAATTGTGGTCATTTCTGTGGGTAAGCGCGACGTAGTATGATATTCATTCTCTAGCAGCGAGTAATGTTAAAACCCAATGTCTAGCTTCATATTCAAGCTATATTTGTAATATGCTTTTAAGACTTCAATGATATGAAGAGTTGGACTTACCCAAATGTATTCTTGACTGAAGCTGAATATTGTTTTTCTGTTAATCTAGCTGCAAACTTTAGAGAAAATACAATATAAGAAAACCTCAAATATCCTTTCCATCTTGCGAACAAGGACAAAACATACATATTCCATTATATTATGAAGTCCACTTAGGAAATCAGATTTTCAAAGTGACCAATTCTAGAAAATTTTTCATCTTCGTATAATTTTAATGCTATGGTTTTGATTTGGAGAACTGTCATGTAGACCTGCTCCAAATTTTCAAACTATCGAGAGGGGAATTTCAACGAAAATGAATTAAAGTGAAACTGATATGTATGTACTGACATAGCTATGACATCATCCCGAGTCGTAGATGATAGGGGTTATGAATCTGGATGAATGGACAGTCATCGATGTTCCTGTTTTTTCTTAGCGCTTAAAATCAGTTTTACCCCACAAAAATAAAAAAAGACTCGGAAAGGCTCGAGGGGGAACACGGCACTCCAAGATTTCAAAGAAATGGGGATTGATGAAAATTGTCGGGATAAGAGAAAGATGTAGAAGATGTAAGTAATCCCAAGGATTAAGGGATGTGAGGCTGTAAGAATTGGACTTCCCAGGTATTTCAGCTTTCAACTGGATCAATTTTGAATCGGTCTGATGGAATATCAAATCTAGGTTTGTAGCACATTTTCACAATTGTCATCTGACTGCAGAAGAGTTGGCGTAATATTAGACATAGGTTTGTAGCAAAGATAGTAGAATTATTTGAGAGCCGATTTATGTCATAAAAAATGTTGGTTAGGAACACACACAAACAACAAAAATGAAACCACGAGAGTAGCACCCTAAACCAGATTAATCTGTTTGGGCCATTTGTATGATCTATTTCCAATGAAACTCCCTACTGATGGATGGAATTCTCGGATATAGTTACTATGCGGGCCATTCAACGTTTTAACCTGGTACCTATTACGATTGAAATTGTTTAAAAAAAATGAAATAGGTTAATAGAAGTGAAGAATAATACTCGTAGTTTCATTACTAAAACCACATGAAAGAAACAATATTTCATTTGCTTTTCTTCCATTGAGTTCTACTTCCATGCGGTTTCTCTTCAAAACTTATTTTTCAGATATGGTCTATATTCAACTTAATCGATACCAGGAGGATGTGTAATGAATTCTGTGTGCAACACCCAGGATGACCTGTTTTGGGTTCAATAAAAACTTGCACAATTCTTGTCCAACACTTCCACTATCCCCCAAGGCCATATGTTTTCCAGTCTTACCTAGGTGGAAATCATATAAAATACTGATCGGTGTAGTGCATAGAATCTTAAGTGGCAAGTTTTCCTGGCAAGAGATCAAGTGTTGTGGTATTTATTCACCCGAAATTTCGCGAAGAGAATTTGGGGGAAAATAAGAAAAAAAAAAGTCCCACAATTAGTTTTTTCTGTTTTTAGCTTCTTACATAAAAAATATTCAAATTAATCCGAGAAATAATACGACGTAGGTGGCCATGCGACCGAAGTCATAGAATGTATCGAAACGTATGGGGTTCCTTTGTTACGTAACCCAAGTCGCATATCATCGTTATCTAAGAACAGCCCTATGCTAAGATATGTGATGTGATGAAATGTTACTTAATTGCAATGATCTGTTTGTGGGGTACGCGTGGGTACATTTATATGAGGGTGTTATTGTATGTGGTGGGAGAGAATTTAGTCTAATTTAACCTTTTTTTTGTAGGACTAAAAAAGTTGTTTGGGCTATGATTACTTTTTCTGGAAAAGATGAAACTTAATTCCTCTGGAAATTGATCTATCAGTTGATCGGAAGATCCGAGAGTGTGTGTAGGGGGGTGAAGGAGTGCACTTTTGAATGTGGTAAACTTATTCCCCGATGGATCTAACATTCGTATTTCTTGGAGGTCTTGACAAGTTGGAGGCGGGCCAAGACAAATGTGATGTTTCTAGAATGTGCAAATTACTTGACATAATCTCTTCGTGATGATGATGATGATGACTTGTAATAAATTAACAATGAATTTGATTCACGAGTCAAGTCAAATTAATCATCTTCCACGTTTTCTATGAATCGAACCATTCCACACTGATGTAAATTATATTAATTAAATTTCTTTAATTAGGTCAACAAAATTTTTACTGATAGCAATCACCTGATTGAAAAACGTGGAAAATTTGCTTGATCCTAGATATTTTTCATTTCTTTCATGATCATAATAGATGAGAGCTGAAGGCAAGTTGTCTTGTGAACCACGATAAGCATTGGCTATCTTTATCAGGGTTTTCACGTAAAACAACGAACCATTTTCACGCTAATTAATACCCGCATCTACCCACTTAATTCGTTACTAATAATAATAGCTGCGGGTATTAATATTTTTCACTTTTTTCAATTATAGCTATTAATAATGGCTGAAGATACGAAACTGAACAATCCCCATTATATTTGAAACAAGGCTGTATACCTTTTGTAACCGTGGAAAGGTGCGCACTAGATTACCCCAGAACATCCCCAGAACATCCCCAGAACCAATTGAACGAAAACAATAAAATCGATATGCATAATGCTAACAACAAAGGGCCATGAGATCCCCATTGAAATGATACTCGTTAATTCCAATTATAATAAGTATACAAGCATTTAAAGCCAAGAAAATTGACCATCCATTCCAGTCCCGCCGAAATTCGAGTGGAGATAATAAGATCAAGAAGGGCAGTCATCCAAAGAAGTAACTGTTAGCGAGAAATCACGAGGAATTGGTGTATTATTGTTGGTTGCTACAATTGTTTGAAAAGTCAGAAATCAGATGGTTGAACAGTACTGCAGCACCGTTAAATCTTATTGAATAACGTCAATTATACGTGAAGGGCCAAGATAGCAAACAAACGAACAAACAATCCATCCATCCATGCATGCATGTTTGTAAGATTCAGATAAAAATGTTGAACAATGAAAAGCATACGCGGCTTTGGGGGGAAAAAAGGAGAAAATAAGGTCCCCTTTTTCTTTCTACATAGTGGATGTATTACTTGTATCGTGGTATTATATAGACGCTGTGAGAGAAGATAGGTTCAGCCTTATGGTGGATAGAGATAATTTTTTGTCCATAATAGGAAGCGAAACCTTTGAAGAGAATTGATAGTGTAAAAATATTGATGGAGAGGAAGGTGAAAGAATGATCATTCAAAATAAGTACAACAAACAATAAAAATCCAGGAGAAAGGTTTAAAAATGTACAAGCAGGGAACTTGATAAATCTTACAGAACAATTCTTCACGATATCAAAAAGGTACGATAAGAATACAGATAAATATGTGAAATTACGCCAATGAAATGGTTTAGATGTGTGGTTAGAGCGATCGGCGATTTTATCAAATCGTTAAAATTGGCGTTAAATTTTAACTTCTTCTCCAATCTTTTTAGAGTTTTTTAGCGCGAAAGAATTTTCAAATTTCTCCTCAATATAAATTTCTTTTCGTATATTTTCTTTTCTCATTTTAACACGACCCTCTCTGCCCCCCTCCCCCACTCCACCCCGAATTTAGTCCAACAAAAAGCGGACTCATTCCGGCTTTCCCCCCAAACTGTCCTTCCATTCACACAATCAATTTGAAACGCTTACAATCATTTTTTGGTGGAATTCAAGGAGGAAAAATTTTCCACCTCCATTACGATCTCAAACGTTTTTCTATATTTAGTAGTATTGTATTACATCAATTGATTGCTCATTATTGTTGGTTAATTTTAAATTAATTAATGATGTAAGGGTGATTAATTGATTGGTTGAAAGCAGATAAACTGTGACGATGCACCCAATTTTTAAAACCGATGTGCGAGGGAATTTCTTTTCCAAGTAATACAAATTTTAAAGTGTTTTTTTTTTTTTTTTTGATGCATCAGTTTTCGCAAGCAAATCAATTGATTTGTTTATTTTCACAATTAATTTTTTAACCTTTTTTTTTTTTCTCATAATAATAATGCAAATCAGGGCAGGGTCAAATTATCCGGACTTGATTGTTTTTTTTTGTAATAATTATTTTTTAATTGCTTTCTTTGTTTTATTGCTTTTATATGCATGATTTTTTGTATTTATGTGTGGCATTTTATTACCATTAAAAAATAATTTTTTATTTAACTCAACATTAAATTAGCAAAATGTGATAAAAAATAAACTCTGTATTTTTTATTTTGTAATAATAAAAAAAAAAATTCAAGATATTTAAATACCAACCATTTCTAATCACAATTGACCAAATGCCTTTGGTATATGAAAACCCACATAACTCTACATTCACACCAATAGCATTTTACAATTATTTATATATATGATAAGCACCTAACTATTAATTGCATATTACATCGTACACCACAATTACTCTAGTATTATTCTACTGACACACATTTGTTACATGAGTACACACTACTTTCTATTTACACAATCATGCTATTGAGTAATAGAAGCAAGCAACAACAACAACAACAAAACAGTACTACTACTACTAGCACATACAAACCAACTGTCATCGAGAGGAGTCCAACAAATATGACAACTTCATCATTTGCAACTGCAGCATCTGCAGGTTCCACTTCACCCGAATACAAGAAGCACAAATTCAAGTTGCTGGGATTATTCAAGAAATCTAAGCACGTGACCACCACATCAACGTCAACACCTTTAACCTCAGCATCTAATAGCATTAATAGCACTAGTGCCCAGCAACTAGCTGTCCCTTGCATCATCAAGCAAGCAAGTCCTTCTCCAGTCAACAACACTTGCGACATATCCATCTCACCAAAGAACAAAAGTAATACGTTACATCCTCACCAGTACACAACACTCATAAATGATCAAGATGGTTATTCAGGGGTGACTTCGGAATGCATTTCTTTACAAAATAGTGAGATGACAACTGCTTCAAATAATGATGAAGATGACACCACGTCTATTGGTACAAATAATCGCAATCAACCACCTAAGAAGAATTTACGTAGATTGTTAAGATTGGGTTCCTTTTCCACTAATGTGCAATCGACTAACCCTCATCATCGTCCTGCAATACATATTGTGGACGAATCATCTCATGAAGAAGAAGAACTACAAAACCAAGGAGAAGGATTTGAGGAAGATTATCTTGAATGTTTATCTGATCTGGAATCCGATTTAAATTTTGATCCAAAAACAGAAGAAACTGAACATGAATATAAATATGGTGGTTACCATCCTGTATCGAAAGGTGAAGTATATTACTCACAAAAATTACCTAATCGTGAATACGTCATCTTGCAAAAATTGGGTTGGGGACATTTTTCAACTGTTTGGTTGGCAAAATCAAGATATAACGTTGATTCCATTGATTCGACTATAACTCATAATGATGAAGTTGATACTAGAGAATATTATGTTGCTATGAAGTTTGTGAAATCAAATAAACATTACCTGGAAGCTGCTGAGGATGAAATCAGAATATTAAAGACATTAAAAGACCCAATAAATAATCGTGATCATTTGCCTAACAATTATCAGTGTTTTGATAATCAAGAACCTCACGAACATCCTGGGTATAAGCACATCATGGAATTATTGGATGATTTTCAAATTGAAGGTCCACATGGAAATCATATCTGTATGGTTTTTGAAATTTTGGGTGAAAATATTTTAAACTTGATTTACAAGTATAAGAAATTCTATAAGAATGTTCATGAAGCAATTAAGGAGAAAGAAGAAGAGGAAGAGCAACAACAACAACAAGAGAATATATCTCCTACAAGTGACGGGAGATTCATGAAGTGGGATACCAAGTTGATCAAGAAGAATACCAAATCAATGTTGAGTCTTCGTCTCAAAACAAAATCCAAACCTAGTGTTTCAGGCAGCATCGATCTTTCCACTTCATCATCAGCATCATCTTCATCAGCCAATTTTTCACCAACTGATATGGCTGCCATTATTACTGACGACGCTTATTCCACCACTAGCACTAGCATCACCATGGATTCTTGGGTTGAAGAATCAGCAGTAACCAAACACCTCAAGTCAATCCCACGTGATTCATTGGTTTCATTAATTTCCAGATCACATAGATGCGGAGGTATTCCACTTAAACATGTCCGTCAAATCATGCGTCAAACCTTATTGGCCATGGATTATATGCATCATTGTGGAGTAATTCATACTGACTTAAAGCCAGAGAATATCTTGCTTGAAATCAAGGACATAAACAAGATCATCAAGAGTATTGAAATGGAAAAGATCTCCAAGTTTAGAAATCAACGTGGTAGTATCAAAGGTGGAAGAAAGCTGTCTTCTTCAGTTTCTTCAATGATTGCTGCACGCCCGTGTGCTCCAGGTGCAACTTCAATGTCACGTAATTTATCAACTACATCTAATCCACCATCTCGTTCATCATCTTGCTACTACAAACGTTCCAAGAACTCGATTGTTGCTACTACTGACTGTCCAATACGTACATCAAAACCTTTTGGATTTGGAATCAACTCAGATATATTTTTCAAGGATATCAACTACAGCAACAATACCATTAATACCACACCTACACGTTCCACTCGTGGCAGTACCTTTTCCACTGCTTCTGCACCCAGATCACCATCGCCATCCTCCCTTTCAGACTCCGCTAACGATATCTCAATCAAGATTGCCGATTTGGGAAATGCAACATTCACAAACTATCATTTCACAAACCTGATCCAAACGCGCCAATACCGTGCTCCAGAAATTTTATTAAGATATAAAAATTGGGGAAGTTCGACTGATGTTTGGAGCATTGGTTGTATTTTATTCGAACTCATAACTGGTGATTTCTTATTTGATCCTCATGAAGGTGGAAAATATTTTGAAAGGGATGAGGATCATTTAGCGCAGATTGTAGAATTGGTTGGTGAATTTCCTAGTGATGAATATTTGGTGAAATGTAAATATGTGACCAAATATTTCAAGATGAATAGAAAAGGAGAGATTGGGTTTAGACATATTGATAGATTGAAATTTTGGAGTTTGGAAGATGTTTTAATTGAGAAGTATGGGTTTGATGCTGATGATGTTGAAGTTAAATTGATTTCGGACTTTATTTTGAAGTGTTTGAAATTTGATTTGAATGAGAGATATGATTGTAAGAGTTTATTACAACATCCTTGGTTGAAGTATGCACAAGGTGAATTTTATGAAATGGGGTTGGATGAATTAGAAGAAGAGATGACTAATTTACCAAATTTGCATGAGGATATTCCAGGGTATACTTGTGAATGTAAAGAATAGTTAAATTAAAGAAGAGCATTATTATAAGAGCATTGTTAAGTTTTAGTTCATTTATTATTAAGGTTTAGTTTTATATATTTATGTATTTATTGTATATTTTAATGGGGAATTTTATTATTGAGGTAATTTTTGCTATAATTAACAGCTATTACTTCTATCTAATTGTGAATGTATGGTTCTTGAGTTGGTCATATGTGATTGATTCTGATTCAGAAAGATCTAACTGTGAATCATAATCTGAATCAATTGTTGGGTCCCTAGTTAATTTGATTTTGGGTGTTTCAGCTTCAGTTTCGTCTTCATCTTCTTCTTCCGCATCTTGGTCTTCGTCGTCTTCCGATGCCGACGAGTCTGTTCCGGTCTCCCCGGCATTTCCGTTATCTCCGTCTTCTTCTTGTCCTTCTTCCGTTTCATTGTTATCCAATTTTTCACTTTCGGCCGAGGTGTGTTGATCAATTGCCGTACTTTGTTCACCACCCTTTACATCCGGTTGCGTAATAGTTTCTCTAATTCTCGCCATCGCGCCCTTCCTTCTCTTCACATCATATTTCGACATCATTCTAAAGCTACTTTCCTCTCCTTCCTCATCCTCATCATCTTCTTCATCATAGTTCAACTCAACTCTGGCACGCTTTACAGCTCTCTCTTTAAGTTCATCATTTTCCTCTAATTGTTCCGTTACCTCATCCAAATCATCAAAATATGCCACCGTAACCTCCCCACTCAAAACCAGTACCGGAAACACGACCTCCCCTTTGTCATCAACTTCAACATCAGCAATTTTTCGTATGGTATACCAATCATCTCTATCCACTCGGCCAAAGGGCACACCTTTACCACCTGTCATATCCAGAAGTATGATTCCAAACTCATCAAGTGAGACTTTCTTGCGCAGTGGAATCGCCACTAGAGTGCCTCGTAAATATTTGATCCTGGGGTGACGCTCTATGGGAATATCATAGTTCGGAGATGGATGTATTAGATGTAATTTATTGTCTGTAGTTGATGAGAATTGGAGGGATGTGAATTTATTGTTGATGATGTTGTTTAGGAATTTGTGACATGTAGTTGGGAATTCTTTTGCAAAGAGGTGAATGGTTATGGGTCCTTTTGTTGTGTTCAAAAGGACTTTAGCTGTTGGTGATGGTTCTAATGACATTGATAATTTATGGGTTGTTGTGATTATATGGTCTTGCATTCGTAAATGTGATTGGGGAAGAGGAGAACGAAATAATTGCGCGTTTCGGAGATGAGTTTCAATCGCCGAACGTTCAACCAAACTGTAGGTACAAAAGGAATAGAAAACTACGAGCGACAGAATTGAAAACTCATTCAACTATGGTATTCCTATCATTTAACGTATGTTAGTATAGGTCATATGCAATAGCCTATAATAAGGAAAAATACCTATAAAGATTTCTGTTTCTCCGGATAAACTTGATAGATTTGTATGGGAGGACCACTCCCAGTCTCTATTCCTGATCAAACCTGTAATGATTAGAAGCCCAATTTATGAAGAAGACATTTCATTAGATATCCTGAGTATTGAGGAAGGTAAGTAGGATCTAGCTCCGCTTGGGATAGTCTCAAACAATTTTGATCGTGTGCAACAACTTTCTTAAGTAACTCTGCCAATTAATGAAAGGAGCTTAGCTTTTACAAAAAACAATCTTCCCCAATCTTTATTTTAAATAGGTAATTCTTCAACTCTGAGTAGTCACCTACTTAGTTCTACTATATCTCTTTGTTTAATTTCTATTTACTGCTATTTGATTCTCTCTCTGTATGATGAGTAGTTACAACATAGTCCCAAATCCGGGTAATTCTGGTGAATTTTATCCAATGATTGATTGAGAAATTTTGATTTTTCAGCGCATGTTTAACAATTTTTCAGTTACATAGCACACGGACCATCTAATATAGAAGACTAAGGATTATATACCGATAAGTTTACACACAACTTACAATAAAAAGATATATATATATAACCCTTCATATCACATTTACATATAGCATACTAATAGCCTAGTATTTTTACAAAATCAATTGCATAACTCACATATTTCATAATTTCACAAAATGTTAAGAATAACCTCCAAACTCATCAATAAACCAACAGTATACACCTGTTTACGTTTCAACTCTACTGTTTCTACAAACATTGCTAGACCAGAGGCTAAAAACTTAAATAAAAAAGACTTAGAAAACAATGAATTTGCCCAACAATCCCCAAATAGAACCACTACCTGGTCTCCAACTCAAGAATCAAGACTAGAAATAATCAATAAATATCCATATAGATTTGTTCAAAGGGATTTAGAACAACAACCAAGACCATATGCTGCCATTGATTTGATTGCCAAAGAGCCAGTAAGATATTTATCACATGAACATGGTAACGTTGCTGTTTGTGATGGTAATAGAGGTAGTACTTTACAAGGACATCCTAAAGTTTTCATTAATTTGGATCAACCAAAACCTGCAACTTGTGGATATTGTGGATTAAGATATGCAAAGGAAGAATTTAAGGATCTTATTGAAGCTCAAGAAAAGGCATAAAACATATGTATATTTTATTCTATTCTACACTATAGGTATATTCATTTTTTATTTAAAAAAACACCCTTATTTAATATTATAAAGAATTAATGAATTAATGTTTACCATTTGTTGGAAAAGAGAGAAGGAAGGAGAGGAGAAGATGTCCAATATAGACCGACTGGCAGTGTTGAATTTTTTAGGAAAGATCTGATAACGAATCTCGAATATCTGCAATTTTTCAGTAAAGTATCTGCAGGCTAAGAACTCTACAAAATTCCAAGACCGAATGTTTCTAGGCTACAGTAGGCCAGGCTAGATGCAGTAGATTGTAGGTAGATGGATCTGAGAGAAAGGGAAGACAATACGGCTTTTCACCATCAGTAAAATTAAGTTTTTCTTGGAGTTGTCTAGAATCTATTTCTTTAGTCTTTCCCTATTCAGCGGAAGATAAATTATCACTGGAAGACGTATCTATGAATGCTGCACAATCAAGCCTGGCCAATCTCTTCCACTTGCTATAAAAAATTATTGAACAGTAGACAATAGTTAAAATCATCTAGGCTATTCCTATACCTCATTTTATCTCCCTATCGTCAATGTGAATATCCGAGGAAGGAAAAGAACTTTTCAACATTCCTTTCCTTCCTTTGTTTCATTCTTTCCTGCCCCCACCAAATCAAATCAAATGAAATCTAATCAGTTTTGTCATTCATTCATTCGTGCATGTATTAATTAATCCTTAAGCCATTATCATGATCTTCATTTCTTTCCTTCCTTCCTTAACACTTCTTCTTTCTTTCTTTCTACTTCTTCTTCCTCTTTTCTCCATGTACTCTTTATTTCTTTCTTCATACTAATGACAACAACTACAATGATTCATACCAACCAAGAAGGTTCAAGCACCATATCCACCACAACCTCAAACTCATGTGAAACAATACCACAACAACAGCTGCACCACTTTCCCACCCAACACCATGTCAAAACGAATGCACCTCCCCCAACGATTTCCATATCTGACATATTTCGCGGTGTGGGATCTGGTCTTTGGTATTCTACAAGACATTTATTAAATGCATATATCATCATCCCTGCAGGATTAGTAGTTATGTTATGTATCCTATATGGTTTAAACCATCTACTTGACAAAGTTCTAAAATTCAAATTTCCCTGTTCTGTGTTAGGATTACTTATAAATCTAGTCATACTTTGTTCATTGAGTTTTATTGCAAATTTATCGGAAACCAAAAATGAACCAAGATGGAGGATAAAGTTAAAGAATGGAGCACATTGGATCTTGACTAATTATTTAAAGTTGATTAAACCAAGTATGAATTTTACTTTGAAATGGATAAATGTATTTTTTATTCCTAGTTTTATTGTATTGCCATTATCTGATCAGATTACTTTTATTGAATGTTTGAAGATTGCTGGGGTGTTTTTGATTGGATTATTGTTGTTGATCATAGTGGATGTATTTTTTATAAGAACATTGAGGGCGGGGTTTGCTAAGGTTGGATATCATGTGGAAGAGAAGGTCAATGATGAAGAAAAGGAGGATAGCAACGAGGAGTCTACGAATATATATTCCGACGAGGATCGTGGAAGTGGAGCTGGAGGTGGCGGAGGTGGTGCTGATGATGGGATATCGATTTTCTCAATGAGGGATGATATAACCACCATTGACTTTTCAAATCTTCGACAAGTAAAGATGGAACCTACAACAGCGGCGGTAGAGATGAAGAAATCAAATATAATGACCAAAACCACTTCCGTGAATGATAATCCATTTAGTCCGGATAATTCGATTATGATACATACGAACTCTGTTGTTGTTGTAGATATGCCTGAACCATTATATCATCGTCCATATCATGTTGATTCTGGGTTTCATAATGCTACGACTGGAATGATGGCCAATCCACAATTTCACGAATCAAATATTGCTATCAAATCGAAAGAAATCATTAATGAAACAACAGATGAAGAAGAGGATGATGAAAAGGAAGATGATGAGGAAAGAATGATGAATTCCAAAAGAGTTACACTCTTTATAACAAAATATATTGATTGGATATTTTATTTTCTAGTGTTTGTGATTTCCTTACCATTTTATTATATCCCTCGATTCCACAATCTCTTATTCTACCATTTGGGTCTTACCATCTTATCCTACTACGTTGCCCTCCTCATACCACAAAAATATCCCATTACCAAACGATTTGCCCACCCTATCTTAATCCTGACAGCCCTCATCCTTTTTGTTTGCTTTATCGGATCTTTAATTGTCCACCAAGGCCGTCCAGAAGGATTTTTAATCGATCTTCGTAATTATAAAACCGGTCGGACATATCTCACATTCTTCCAACCTGCCTATCGGAACATATGGCCCGGATGTGGGGATATCCTATGTTCAATTATGGATGTATCAATTGTTTCATTATCTTTACCAATGTTTACACATCGTCGTGATTTTCTTAAAAATTTCTGGTTTCTTATGCCAACATTATTGGTGAGTGTCACATTGACATTTTTCATCTATCCAATTACATGTCATGCAATTGGAATTGAGGCGGAAAGATCGATTGGGTTTATTGGAAGATCAGTGACTCTTGCTTTGGGTACTCCATTAATTACATCACTTGGAGGTTCGGTTTCATTGATGGCGGTATGTACTGTCTTATCAGGTATCATGGGGGTATTAATCAATGAACCATTATTTAAATTATTAAGAGTTGCTAAAGATGATTATGTGACTAGAGGGGTAACATTGGGGATAAATCTGGGGGCAATTGGGACTGCATATTTATTGAATGTTGATCCTAGGGCTGCTAGTATAAGTTCTTTGAGTTTTAGTGTATTTGGGACTATTATGGTTATTATGGCTTCTATTGTTGGTGTAAGAGAGATGGTTAGAAGTTGGGTAGGATTATAATGATAAATTTTTGCAGTAATTAATTTAAAAGGAATTGGGTGCAATTTCGAAATGCTGCTAAAATGGTTGAGTGAAAGAAAGAAACTGACGCGTATCTAATTTATTTTTTTTTTTCGTATTTAATTTATTATGAAACCTTTTGGATTTGATTGATTTTTTACTTATTTATAGGCCAAACGACATCTTCAACAACAGCAACAACAAGAACCACCTGGTGTATATAGTTAATAGTTAATAGCTAAGTAGGAAATATGCATATAGATAAAGATAGTAAGGTAATCATACTACCAAAACCAACAAGTCCAAATACGACATTCAAGATCATTACCCTCCCAACATCAAACAATTTATCCCAATCCAAAACCTATCTCATCCACTCTGACCAATCCGTCATCTATGAACTCAATGAAATCCAAGGCCAGCCTACATGCAAAACCAAACTCAAAACAGGCCAAGCTGTCAAATCATACATATTTGAAAATGAATACGAAGAGGAAGAAGAGGAAGAAGGGGGAATTATCCAATCCCCCAATCTGTTGATTGCAACCAAGTTTAATTTGATCTATCTCATAATCTCAATCATATACCTGCGGGAGGAAACGTATAGTAATAATTATCTCGAATTTGAAGATTTGATCGATAGATTATCACCGTGGTCTTCTGAAATCCCAACCGGAATGTTTAAAAAATCCTTTGAGATTGTGTTTGATGAACTTATAGAAGGTGATGGGAATGTGTTTTATAAATTTTCAAAATCTAAAGCATTCGCATTCATGCATCATTCGATTGAAAAACTACATCAACATTTCTGTGTCAATAATGGTAGTGGGAATACCGTGATTGATAAAATTAAGGGAGAGTTGACTGATCCTACAGTGGGTGGGTTAAAGGGTGTTGAAGACTCGGAAGGGTTGGTGAATGGATTGAGCTTGAAGTATGCTATTGACTATGTATGTGATTCATATATTGACAATCACCATAACATTAAATTTAAGAAGGAATTGATTGAATGGTGTAAATATGATTTCACCAAGGTGGATGAATATCTTGAAGGTATAAAACAGAAGAAGAGAGACATTGCTATGGTTGAATCGAACATGAATGAGATCGTGGCGACTACTGCTAAAGTTAATAGTAAGAAGAAGGAAGCTAATAAGAAAGTTACAAAGAGTACTACTAGGAAGAAGGAAGTTAAAAAGGTTGCTGTTGGGAAAGGTGCTCTTGATGGATTCTTTAAAAGATCCTGATGCAGTGACGATGCATTTTGTATTATTATATATACTTTTATACAAGATTTAAATCAAAGAACGACTGTCTTTTTTACTTCTTATTGGCTTGGTTTAAGTTGTTATAAATAGATAATCCTTGAGCCATAAAACTACTTATATCACCAACATTTGAAGGAATAACAACAGTGTTTGATTCTTTAGCCAATTTTCCAAATTCCTTAATATATTCTTGAGCAACTTGTAAACTAACTGCTTCTTCACCACCAGGAGTTTCTTTAATAGCTTGTGCAATTCTTTTTAAACCTTCAGCAGTAGCTTCTGCTTTCAATTTAATCGATTCCGCTTCCCCAGTAGCTTGATTGATTTGTTCTTGTTTATTAGCTTCTGAAGCCAAAATGATTGATTGCTTTTCCCCCTCGGAAATGTTAATCTTGGATTGTCTTTGACCTTCAGATTCTAAGATTTCGGCACGTTTTGATCTTTCAGCACTTACTTGTCTATGCATAGCATCCAATACATTTTGAGGTGGATGAATATCTCTAATTTCATATCTTAAACATTCAACACCCCAATTATCTCTAGCAGCACCATTAATAACTTCATTAATATTATTATTAAGGGCTTGACGTTCTTTTAAAACATGATCTAATGTCATACTACCAATTTCTGATCTCATTGTAGTTTGAGCTAATTGAGAAATTGCAAATTTAAAATCTTCAACTCCATAACTTGCTTTATATGGATCAATAACTTTTACATATAAAATCCCATCAAGTTCAAGACTAACATTATCAGAAGTAATTGCATTTTGTGATGGGATTTCAATAGCTGCTTCCTTAAGAGATTGAACATAAGTTATTTTATCCAACATTGGAATAAGAATAGCCAAACCTGGAGGTAAAACACGATGAAATTTCCCCATTCGTTCAACTATCCATGCTTGTTGTTGAGGAACAAAACGAATTATTGTATTTGTTGGAAGGGATTGACGTTGGAAATAGTTAAGGGAGGCAACTGTCGAGGAAGTTGGTGGTCTACCTCCAACAAATCCATTGGTGAAGGATCTGGTGGTGGTAGCTTTAGATGCATTTATAACAGCTCGTGTGAGTATAGCTGACTGTTTAGGAGTTGTTCTCATCAACATGATAGGCGTAGGCGTATAAAGCTAGTTGATTAGTAGTGGAATATTCAATTGAATATTTTAAGTATTCGGATATTTGCCCCTCGGCTGAAAAAAAAACCCTTTTTGTTAAGAGAAGTTAATTGAGTGTTTGGGTTTGGTTGGTTTACTAACTGCGTGAGTTATTAGTTTGTTAAATTAATGAGTGAGTGAGTAAGTTGACTGAATTAAGAATTAAAAGTGAAAAATTAACTAAAGGAAGAATTTTGGTGGAAGGCAACAGAAAAAATGTTAACCAGAGCTACCATACGTACCTTGTAATCTTCAGTGGATGAAAATTTGGTTAAAGAGGTCATCTCTCTCATACATCCATTGAAGAAATCATCTAGATAAAGAATTAACCCTACAACTTTATAAAATGTCAAGAAAGATAGACATATCAACAAACCAGACAGCTTATATCCACCACACCCTACTTTCAGGACTTCGACTCACTTCTCGTCTGCATGATTCCATTCGTCCAATCTCCATTCATCTTTCAACTACTGAATATGGATATATTGAACTTCAATGGGGGAAAACAAAATTAGCAGTGCGTGTTTCTGCAAAAATAGTACAACCATATGAAGATAGGCCGTTTGAAGGTATATTCACCATCAATAATGAAGTCAATCCCTTAATCTCAGGTGGAAGTCTGGGTGGTTCTTCTGCTAGAAATGAAGAAATATTAGTAAATAGAATAATTGAAAAAGCAATTCGTAGATCTAATTCACTTGATTTAGAAAGTTTATGTATAATTGCTGGTGAAAAAGTTTGGGAAATTAATGTTGATTTAAATTTCTTAGATTATGATGGTAATATGATTGATATTGGATGTTTTGGGGTAATGCTTGCTTTACATCATTTTAAAAAACCAGATGTTTCAATTATAAATGGTGGTGAAAAAGTAGTGGTTCATTCTGTAAATGAACGTCAACCAGTTCCATTATCTATATTACATATTCCAATTTGTTTAACTTGGTCTTTTTATAATTGTTATAAAGATAAAGAACTGAATATAAAGGGGGATTATGAAGATTCGGAAATTTGTTTATTAGATGCTGATTTATTAGAAGAATTGAATAGAGATGGAGTTTTGGTGATTACCTTAAATAGAAATAGAGAATTAATTCAATTAAGTAAAAATGGTGGAATTGCTATAAATGCTGAACAATTATTAGAACTTTCATTTAAATCAATGAAATTGGTTGATGAATTATCAGAATTAATAAAGAAAAATATTAAGGAACATGAAGAATTAAGATATAAACTTGAAAATTCTAAATTACTTGAAGCAAGTGCTGATAGGTGAACAAAATAGATAGTTATACAATTACTCATCATTATAATACACACCAAGAGCATTTCGCACCCAACCGCATTTATCAATGGAAACAGTTCCCCTCATATTTACTCTCATCGTTCTCTTTCAAACTGTAATTATACAACAACTGTAATTGCAACAACAACAACAACAACAACAACAACAACAACAACTAAACTAAACTATATTATTAGGACATGAAAAGTATTATATATTGTATTATTGATTAAGATTAAATAGTAATTAATTAATTATGAACAAACAAAAATGTACAAAATGCAAACATGAATCATTAAAGTAACGTTATCATCCTTCTCTCTCTCACTTCTCCAGATCTCTTTTTCATTCTAAAAGACTTTCCTCTTCAAACCATATCTCTAAGTATATTAAAAAACAATCTTCCACCATTTTCACACAATATGATCATTCTTTCTCATAACATATGTTTCACCATCATCATCTCCGGAAGTAACGAGTGTATCCGCTGAAGAATTTCTTCCATTGGTAGTAGTAGTACTTTGAATACCTTCTTCTTCAGAAGAAGCTACTGATCTAGCTGGAGACGGCACCGTAGAATAATCATTATTATCTTCAACTGTAATTGTTTGTTCATCAACAGCTAATTTCTCCAAGATATTAAATTCAATAGGAAGATTGGAATCCTTTCTTGATCTTCTTTTGATTGATTTATTATAATTGATAACATTCAAAATACCAAGTTTCTTCTTCTTTGGATCTGAAGGTTGTTGTTGTTGGGTATGATGATCTTGATTTTCTTCGGTACCTGACGTGGCAAGTTCAGAATATATTTTTGAAGATGTGAAATAATTAGTAGCTCCATTATAAACTTGATCAAGTTTAGTTAAACGAATACATTGAACCAAAACATTGGAACACTTATTCAAAAGTTTCTTAAAAGTAGAAGATGTAACCCAAAGATAAAACAAATATTCCAACAAAAAAATCATTGCGGCAATAGCAAAACCTCCAATTACCGCCAATACCAAATGATTCGCTAATCCTTTAACAAATTTAGCATCATCTAAATGCCAACTTGATCCAGGTGCAATGGAAAAAAATGAATATGGTTGTGATTTATAATCTTCAGGCATCAAGATCCTTACTTTACCAGCCTCAGGTACACCCCAACGTTTATATTGTCTCCACATTACTGATAAAAATAAAGGTCCAGTAGAAAACATAATAGTAATATATGGAACCAACCAATTACGTTGATATGTTTGTAAACTTTCAATCACCTTTTTAAAGAATGGATGCGAAGGTACTGCACCCATCACATCATTCGAAATCCCGGTTGGGATAGTTTTACGTACAAAGGCTGGAACTGTCAATAATGGGTCTAATTTCCGTTGACACCCATCATCTAAATCAATATATATCCCTCCGTAATGGTCAAGTACAAAATATCTAATGGCGTCGGCTCGTTCAATCGGATATGGATATGCATCCCAAGTCTTAAGGAACCAAGGATATTGTTCCGAAATGAATTTTCGAGAACTTTCATCGGTCCATAACATATATTTATAATCTTCCTTATGGAGATCAATACATTTTTTCTGACCAGCTTGCCATATTTCTGGAATATCGGTGGTTTTATAAGTTTGATGAATAATTTTGGGAATAAGTTGGGGTTTGTTGTCTAGTTTATCATTAACAGGGTTTAATTCTACGTCTAATAGCGCATCACTAAATGAATCATCATAAAGCAAGGTTATTAAATCAAATGATAAATATGCTAGATATAGTATAATAACCACATGAGCCCAGATGATATATTTCAACTCTTTCCTCATTGTTTAACTTACTTCTTCTTAATGTGTGTTTATATTATATATAAATGTTTATGGGTTGTTTTTAATATGTTTGGCAGCCTTTTTTGTATTTGTTTTTAATTGGTGCTGTTTCTGCTGCTTTGTTTATGATTGGTTCGTTGATTGGGGTGGTTGCTAAAATACGTTAAATGTCTGTTTATATTCTCACAATAATAATAAAATAAATGTATGTATGCCTGTATGCCTATCTATATTATTTGTCTGTCTGTCGGTCTATCTATCTTTCGAACTGACTGTCTGTCTGTCGGTGCGTGTGTGTGGAGTGAGTGTGAGTGTGTATCTGATTGATTTGTATTGGTAGTCTTCCCTTCTTTTTTTATTTACAACTGAAATTCAATAATCTAACTTCTTGATTTTTTTTTTTCTTGTCTTAACGTAAATAAATTCAGAAAAAAAAAGGGGGAAGAAATTGTCTTCATTAAATAAAAAAAAAAAAAAATCAGCAGGGAATAAAACAAAATATGCAAGAAATCCAAAAAAAAAAAATCGCAAATAAATCTCTTTAAGGTGTGTTTCGTTCGTCAGTCTGTGCCTCACTCTCGTTCTCTTGGGCGTCTCATCGTCTCTTGTTCATGCTTTGATCGATCCACTTCACGATCGATTTATTCTGCGCCACCTATTGTTCAGCCTGTTCCTTTTCCTTCTCCTATCTTTGTCTATATATTTTAGCTAGTTGCTTAGCCAACAACAGCAAGAACCATGTGAATTATGTCGTTATACAGTTGCTACCAGTTATACAAAACTTCACAATCAACCTCATCATCGTCAGACACGACATTTTTTTTTGTTTGTAAATAGATAGTGAATGTATGCACACAACTCTAAATTTTTTTTTTTGTTACATCTTGCGCGTTTCACTCATACAAAAGATAATACGAGTTAATTAAACTGAAAAAAAAAAACATTGAGGGCAATAATGAACGTTCATAGATGACAGTAAAATTGGGCTATGTAGATTTTCGAAGTTAAAGAGGAGGGGCAAGCAGTAAATCGAGATTCGTCAGCAATTTTATATTCTCTGCCATAAATCGCAAACAAGTACGTCTAGCATGCAATTCCTTTTCGTTAGAATGTGATAAATCGTTCCAGTAGGTAATGAGTCTGGTATGTGTGTGTGTGTGAATAGCCTGTGAGAACTTAATTAAAACCAGTTTTGTATGTTATGTAAAACCTGCAAAAAATTTATAAAATCCACACACGGTTTTTTTCTACAGATTTGTTTGTTATTCCCACGGATAATTTGCAAAAAAATGATTTCGAAAAAAAAAATGTCACCCCATCGTCTGAAAAGTACACTTTATGGATAAAAAATAGGGGTCGTTTGCAGGTTAACAGGTGATTTTCTACATGTTGAACGAGCTAATATGCAAGTTTGGCGTCATGTATTCTTACTTTTACAGGTTAAACTGGCTAACCAAGTATCCATCTCATCTCAGCGTGCTACGTTACAAGTTCCCCTAACTTCATCTATTACTACTTGTTGTACTACTTCAACTATCTTCCTGTTACCTTCAGGAGCTATCTTATGAGCGATAATTATTCTCACCCGTCGCCCAGTGCCCCATGTGGATATAATATACCCCTATTCTCCTATTTATTTCATGTACTTAATCGAAATAGGCTAAAAATCGTAATAATTCCATTGTGTAACGGAGTTTACGTCAGATCTCTTGTTCTTTGTGATAATTTACAAATTAATTCTTAATTTTAGCAACATACACAATTACTTTTGCAGCAATTTATTAATTGAGCAGAAAAAAAAGAAAGAATGAAACTCACTTCTTTATCTTAACAGAAAGAAGTTCCAAATAAATAGCAACCTTTTCATATCAAAATAGGAAGATTCTTCAGAATGTATGACCTTAGAGAGTTGGCTTTGGAACTGGCTTTGTTTGTGTGTAATATCAACGAGTACTGCCCTATTTTGTTTTTACGTTTTAGTCACATGTTCGTTGAAACGTTTGTTTGTACAAATGTAATCTTACTATTAATGAAGAACCTAATTAAGTAAATTGAAGTCTATGATATATAGTTATATCTCGAGAATACTTAAAGTTGGTAGCCATATGAACAATTAACAAAATTATAACCTGATGTGTGCACTCGTGCACAAAGATCTACCCCTACAATAATTATTGGCTTGTGAGTGATTAATGAGAAAAATTAGAATTTATTCTTTTCCTCTCATTAGTTGTTCTGTCCATCCACTTGAATTAACTCTTTATGAAAAGTATCCCAATACTAGTTTGGTAACCATTCACAGTTTCCACAGATGTGAGAATTTTTTTTACTTTGTTCCTTGATGCTGTGGTGCTGTTCTGGGCCGGGTGTCGTAGAAATTTTACCGCGACTCGACCTACAATTTTGAATTTGTAAAACGAATTTTCTTTGCATCGTTCTACGTTTGTCTGGACGTAGACCTGTTTGGTTTTCTACCAACCATTTTCTTGAAACCAGAAATCTATATACTCTTCCTTTCCGTAACCTCCTTCACATCGGTTCCGATCTCTATCACTATCTCTGTAGAAAGAAGAAGAGTAACCAAATGCTTCAAGTGGAGAGATTAAGAATTGATTTACTACTAGTTTTTTTTAAAACATAATACATTCACATATATACACATAATAAACACATATCAAATATATTTAAAAAGGTTATACATAAACATAAACCGAAAATAACATTAATTAATCAATAATGGTAATCAACGTTCTAATAAAATCTTTAAACTAATCCGCAAATTAGAAAGATATACCCGAAGAAAGTCAAAAATATAATAACCAGCGCAATCAGCAAAGAATAATTCAATTATTCAAACCAATATATTGCAAAAATAATAACAAAAAATTGGCAATAAACTTAAAAGTCAATAAAAACAACAAAGACTCTTAATACCTAATATCCAAAGAATGAAAAATCATAAAATAACAAATATCCTGTTCAACAAGATATTTATATCGAAACGTAAGCATAAAAATTTGATCAACAAACAACCGGTACACTATCTAGACCAACCAATAAGTGAAAATTAACCCAACAATGAGCCATTTCTTAGATGGAGGAGTAGTAGTGCTGGAGGCATTCTCATTAAGAGATACTTGTGGACCAGTACTTGTCGTGGAACTAGCACCAGCAGTGTTTGTAGCAGCAGTGGCTGGAGCAGTTGCTGAAGCACCTGCACCATTGGTTTGAGCAGTACCTTGAGCACCACCTTGAGCACCATTGGTTTGAGCACCGCCTTGGGCACCATTGGTTTGAGCAGCACCTTGAGCACCTTGAGCACCATTAGTTGGAGAACTACCATTAACCTCAGTATTACCTGGATTGTTGTTTGATCCATTGGAACCATTAGAACCATTAGAACCGTTTGATCCGTTTGAACCACTAGAGCCATTGGCACCATTGTTACCATTGGAATTACTACTACCATTAGAATTCGAACCGCTGTTGGAATTGGATCCGGAGCCCGAATTACCACCGCTATTGGAACTTGAACCTCCGTTGGAATTGGATCCACCATTAGAATTAGAACTGCCGTTGGAGTTGGAACCGCCGTTAGAATTGGAACTACCGTTGGAGTTGGAACCGCCGTTAGAATTGGAACCACCGTTGGAGTTAGAATTGGAATTGGTACCTGGGTTGGAACCTGATCCTGACTCGGAACCGGAGTTAGATGGATTAGTACCTGAACCTGAGTTAGAGCCTGAGCTAGATGGATTAGAACCTGATCCTGAATCGGAGCCACTATTGGAATTGGAACCTGAACCTGAATTGGAACCACTATTGGAGTTAGAATTAGAACCTGGGTTGGAGCCTGAGCTTGAATCAGAGCCGGAGTTAGATGGATTAGAACCTGAGTTGGAACCTGCGCCTGAGTTGGAATTGGAACCTGAACCTGAATTATCATTGGCGTTAGAATTAGAACCTGAGTTTGAATTGGAACTACCGTTGGAGTTAGAATTAGAACCTGAGTTTGAATTGGAACCTGAGTTAGATGGATTGGAACCTGAACCTGCGTTGGAATTACTATTGGAGTTAGAACCTGTACCCGAGTTGGCATTACTATTGGAGTTGGAGCTTGGATTGGAACCTGAGTTGGAACCCAAATTAGAACTTGATCCACCATTGTTTGATCCTTCTGGTTCTGATACGGCGTTGATTGCACCTGGAGAATTCGAATTACCTTGGTTATTTGAATTCCCTGATCCACTATTGGAACTAACACCTGGACTGTTACTCGAGCCTGTTGGGGTAACACAGGGAACTGTAGTATAAATTGTTTCAACCAAATAAACTGTCTTTGTCTTGGATTCAGTTACACAATTCTTCTTAACACAATGAGTCAAAGTTTCAATTTCATTCTCAGTAACCGTAACCGTGTATTGCTTTGTAACGTAGGCATTCTCAATTGGAACCGTAGAGGTAACCTTTTGACCCTTGGAATTAGTAGTTATCAAAATTCCTACAGTAGTGGTGTATTTATGACCAGATGGTGATTTGGTAACATAGACAGTAGTATGATCAACGACAGTGGGTAATGGTTGGGTATAGGTATGTGGATGGCCTTGATGGTCTGTACTGACAACGATAACACCTGTAGTAGTTGAGACTTCATTGTTTGGACAAGTAGTTACGTAAATTGTAGTACCAATTGTAGTTACCACTGTCTTCGTATGAGCTGGTGGAGTTGTAGGACCACGTTGTCTAGTTGTAGGGATTGACAGAGCCGATGTGCTTCCACAACCTGGTTCACCTCTTCTACAAAGGGTTTGAGCTGATGATGTTGTTGAACTTGATGAAGTCTTCTTTGTATTAGTAGATGAGCTACTACTTCGAGTAGATTTCGAAACGGAACTGGATGATGATGTGGATGACTTAGTTTGAGTGGAAGATGATGCTGTAGATGATGATTGTGAAATAACACTAGATGATGAACTCGTACTACCAGAAGATTGTGAGCTGGAGCTTGAAGTGACCGAACTTGAAGAAATGGCTGATGAAACTGTACTTGATGATGCTTGTGAAGAGCTTCCACAACCAGCTTCGTCTCTTCTACATATACTTTGGCTGGAGGTTGAAGATTGACTGGATGACGATACTTCACTTGACGAACTCAAACTGGATGACGAACTGACTAGTGATGAGGAACTTACCAGCGATGATGAACTCAAACTTGATGATGATTGTGAGCTGGACGATACAGAACTGGATGAACTGCTGACGACAGATGACGAACTGGAAATTGAGGATGAAGAACTTGACGAAGCAACACTTGATGAGCTACTACCGACTGATGATGAACTCAAACTGGATGATAAACTCAAGCTTGATGAGGAACTAACCAAGGATGAGGAACTCAAACTTGCAGATGATTGTGAGCTGGACGACACCGAGCTGAACGAACTACTAACCACAGATGAAGAACTGAAACTCTTTGATGAACTTGATTGACTACTACTTGACAACAATGAGGAACTGCTAACAAACGTCGAACTTGATATCGAATGAGTTCTTCTGGTTCTAGAATGTGTGCTGTGGACAGATGAACTGTGAACAGATGATGAACTTGAGTGAGATGGAATTGAGTGGGATCTTCTGCTTATAGAATGTGTGCTGTGGACAGATGATGAACTTGAGTGTGATGGGATTGAGTGGGTTCTTCTGGTTCTAGAATGTGTGCTGTGAACAGATGATGAACTTGAGTGAGATGGAATTGAGTGGGATCTTCTGCTTATAGAATGTGTGCTGTG
>NDXA01000120.1:0-32065 GCA_002105455.1 Hemisphaericaspora xylofermentans | reverse complement strand
AAACGACTGCACAGCTTAATTTCCTTCCTTAATTAACTTGCCGAGGTTTTTAATTTTGTTTTTCCTCTAATGTTGTATAACTGTTATTTATTTCTGTATGTATTTATGTATAAGAACTAAATATACAGATTGTATTTGAAAAAAAAAAAAAAAACTCTTTCTTTCTTAAACTCTTGTTCCCGATAATATATTTTAATGTTAAAAAGACCTTTGTTCCCATATTTCAATGGATCTTGGACACATAAATAAGTGATATGTTATGTGATCAACATCTTTTAACATCACGTGACATTTACATGTTCTCAAAATGTGTAAATTTTCAAACATTTGAAAAAGGTCCCTTGGCCCAGTTGGTTAAGGCGTGGTGCTAATAACGCCAAGATCAGCAGTTCGATCCTGCTAGGGACCATTTACTTTTTACTACTGTTTTGATCTTGGGTGTGAGACGAATCAAGCAGCATGTATGAAGAGAAGTTGCTTTCATGTCTGAACTTAAAAACGCAAAAAAAGGTTTTTATTTTTTATTGGAATTTAGAGTTCACAACGTCAACCTAATTTCTGGGCTTGATTAGAACAGTTTGCATAGACAATTCACTCTACACCATTGGCATCGGTACCGATGTGATTAAATGTCCTTTAAGAAAGCTCGTTGTCCTTGCTGTGATCAAGCGATGTAGGAAAACATACATATGCAGAATTCCAGCTATCTGCTTTAAATAAGGCCGTCTTTAGTAGTCACGAAACCAACGAAGAATGATTTAATTCAACCAATAAGATTATTGCTACGAAATATTTGGGCTTTCGTTAAACAGTTGCCGACTTCTGTAGACTAAATTTGGAAAGTGCCATTGCAAATTTTAATGCCTTGCCTTAATGCCAAAGTAAAATAAACACACATGTGATTTAGAGATATTATTCGTTAAGGAATAAGACAATAGGAATGCAAAAAAAATAAAAAATGTCACACATTTTGAATCCATTTTGGGTGTGATAAAAATCAGTTATCAATAAAAATGGAAAGAGACTGCGCGGTCTGTTTCCGTTTTCGCTTTTTAGTCGTTGTTACTTAACCAAAATGTGAAATTCCATCGCGGTTAACTCGATCTAAGTTTCCTAAAAGGGCTACTGACTCAACTGTGGAAAACTATGTTGTCTTCATATAAAACCAACAAACCTCGCTTCCACTTAGTCATCATTTTCTTTTGATTTTCTTCCTTAGTATTCATATAACCACGTTGAAGATGGAAAAGACCAACTACAGAGCCTACCAACAAGTGTTAAACATCACAGTCAAACCAAAGACGTCTAAGACTACTCAAGCTATAAATCCCGTGAAAAAAGCTGCTGCAAAACCAAAAAGGGATGATAGTCAAATAAAAAGAAGAACCAAAACAGGTTGTTTAACTTGTAGAAAGAGAAAGAAGAAGTGTGATGAAGATAAAGTGAATGGGAAATGTCAAGCATGTACTAGAAACTTTTTAGAATGCTGCTGGCCTGAGCAAGCAATCACCACCGTTATCAACAAGACCCCTATTTGCAAGAAGAAAGAGCTTAAATCTTGTTCCAAATCTCCAATTCTTAAATCAACCAAATGTGATATCAATTCATTATTAGCAACACCAATAATAAAGACGGAACCACAAGTTAAATCTGAATTACCAGTGAAGGCTGAGCCAATACCTTATCCAAGTCCGATTCAGTCGCCAGTTTTTGCTGAAGCTAAATGTGAAATTTACAATCATGACGTCAACTACATTGCTCTTCCACCGTTATTTAAAGTCAATTACAAGCTTCAAAGTAAGGACAGTAATGTCAGAGGTATTAAGACTGAAAGTAAACAAGAGATCAAGGAAGAAAAACCTAGTGCTTTTGTAAACACGCCAATAGTTAAACAAGCAACCGTTGATGTTGTTCCTTCCTCTGCCACAAGTGCTGCTACCCCAAAGTTTATCATTACATCATTCAATGTTAACAAACATTTATGTCAAATTCCTAACTAGGACATTTCATGACATTGCTAGCATTGTAAAGTTTACTTCTGGATAGAATTTTGGTCTTTGGTTTGGGTTATTTATTTATGTGTATTTAATTTTTGGAGTTTTAATTATTTTAATGGGGTGTTTTTTCTTAATAAAACTGAAATATTTTGTTTGAAAAATTTTGACCATTTTTTCTCAATTTGTTTAAAGATTTTTTGCGGCTATTTATCTCTATAGGCAACTGACACCGAGAACAGTAACATTAACTTGATCTGAGATTGCTGCAAAAAAAAATAATGTCGTCAGACAATTCACACCAAAAATGTAGCAACTTATCATGAGAATCAACAATGTTTTTATGGAGATACATAGACCTAACTATAGATGTAGATTATATCAATTCTGCACACTAGCAATTATTATCCAGTAATAACATGGAATTGTGTATTTGAAAGTTTGTGGTGTCAGATTATTATGTCGTGCGCAGACGTTGTCCTTAGATGTAGTAAACAACCAGGAAAAACCACATCCATATGAAGCAACACCTTTCAGCCCTCATAATACCCTTCATTGATCATAATGAGCAGTGTCTACATTATAAATCCCACTCGGAAAGAACTGAAAATCTTACAATTCCAAGGCAAACCAATAATACACGAAATGTACAGTTCTTACATGTTTACTGTATTACTTCTTGCAAGCTAAGACACACAACTGATGACTATTTTAGTATATTGGCTTTTGCTTACAATCGCAGAAATAGCTTTCCATCTGAATCTTGGACCAACCTTTTCCCTCTTATCTTCAAATCATTCCGACTACTTTTTAAAAAAAATTCGACGATACTTGGAAATGAGACCAATGTTTTCACACCATTTCTAAAACATACAAAGGGCGTGTGGCGTAGTTGGTAGCGCGTTCGCTTAGCATGCGAAAGGTCTCCGGTTCGACTCCGGACTCGTCCATATCTTTTTAGATATTTCCTGACCTATATCAAGCCATCAAATTGGTGATGTTTCATTTAATTTATCGAAGTTCCGCAAATTTTTTTGGTGTTTACTTTTTTCCTTAGCTTGAGAAAGAAATCATTTTGTCTGTTACTTTTTACACGACCGCTCCAAAATGGAAAAGTCGTGTGCCTCCCATTATCACCAAGCTGAAAAATTTTCCAAACTCTTAGTCAAAAAGACTTTGATAACCAAGGTTGATTTGGGGGTACTTGCAACACAATAAAATACAATTTAAAATGACTATTCAAGCTATACCCAAGTTGTCATTAGCACGTAATGGTGTTGGTGCATTTGTGAATCCGTGTTATAAAGTCGTTGTTCAATTCTGTAACTGGGGTGGATCTTCACAAGGTGTTCGTGACGCAATCGTCAATGGTCAAATTTCAAAGATTGCCGAGAAACATAAAGGAACAATGTTTGAAGTTGTGAGAAGATCTGGACACCCAAAATTAACTTTCTACTATAATAACAAGACCCAACAGACAGTCGAAGCTGCCCGCTTGAAGGAAGAAGACGTAATGAAGAAATTCAATGAATATGTTCGACGCTCAGGAAATGAGTTGTTTAGATCCAACCATAAAGTTATTTCGAACAACAGCTCTGTTAGAGGTATATGGTCTCCGTTATATTCCCCCAAGAGTCATAGATTTAACGTTTAAGGTGAATTTAGCATAAACAATAGAAAACTTGTATTTAGCATTGAGAGTCAGTATTGAAATGTATATAGCCAATAATAGGAAAATACATTATTTTTCATGTAAGAAAAAGCAATGATGGCGTGAAATTTATCCCCGTTGTAGAATTGTTTAAGAAGTTGGAAAAGAAAATATCATGTGAAGTCCACATCAAGACCTTGATAGTATAGAAAGAAAGTCTTTGGTTGTCTAGAAAAGTGCTGATTGCAGTTGAATATGCGTGTCTATTAAAACTTGTGTTGAACAAAATAAGAAAACCTATGAACGAATTAAAAATAAAGAACTGAATATCAAATACCTATAGTACAAAATAAAAAATATGGGGCATTAATCAAACTTAACCGACAATTTCGGACTTGGCCAATTCGTCATCATGTAATTCCGATTCCACATTATCTTTGGAAATCTTGTAAAATTTATTTCTCCAGAACCCATCATCACCTAATACTTCCTTAGTCACTATCTTATAACCACCAAAGTATGGAAGGATTCTAACCCAGAATAACCAGTAAACTAAACCAATACCAAAGACACCCCATGTAACAACAGCGTGAATCCAGTATGGCAAGGAGTTGTAAACGGTTTGGCCATCAATAGGAGGAATGTATGGAGCAATAATTAAGTATAAGGAAGCTAAGAAGAAGAAAACAACAACTGGGAAAGAAGCCTTAATAGGTGGGTTCCATTCAATTAAACCTCTAGACTTCTTGTAGTAGATGTAAAGTAAACCAGCAGCAATGGCAGTGTTAACAACGTTTAATGGGTATGAAATCAAGTTCATGATGAAGTTGTAGGCATCACCTGGAGGTGGAGCAACAATGGTAACAATACAGACGATCCAATGTTGCATTAAACCAACAAATGGAGTGTTGAATGGTCTTTGGGTAGCAAAGAATCTGGAGAATGGTAAAGAACCTTCACGCCCTAATTGTTGAACAATTCTACCTTGTGAGAAAATGACAGACATAACATTAGCCCAAGCAGATAAAGCAACAAAAACGGAAGCGGCCTTTTCAGCTTGATCACCAAAAGCGTACTTGAAGAAAGAAGCAGCTAAGATTCTACCAGAAGACGCGATTTCTTCCTTTGGAACGACAGCGAAGTAAGCAATGTTGACCAACATATAGATGACAGCCAAGGAGATAAATGCAATTGGAGCGGCCCATCTTAAAACTCTGTTTGGATTCTTGATTTCACCTAATGCATAGTTAGCATTGGAATAACCAACATAAGACCAAATAACGTTATATAATGAGTTAACAATACCGAAACCAGTTGGGGTGGAACCAGAGAAGGCATCAACAAAGTTGTTAGTTGGCTCAAAGTTGTTGGACTTGATACCACCACCTAAAGCAACCCAACCAGTAACGGCAATAAACAAGACAATGAAAACCTTGAAGATACCTAAAGCGTTAGCAAGGAATAAACCGGTTTTGACATGAATGGCATTAATTAAGAAAGCAAAAGTGATGACAGCAATACCAATACCACGAGAGTTCCATTGAGTAACTTCTTTACCAGCAGCATTTAAGATATATTCACCAACAACAATTGAGTTACCTGCAGCCCAACCCAAGAAGAAAACATAGGAAGCATACATGGCAGTAACCAAAAACTTTGGCTTGTTGTACATGAATTCCAAATAATTCTTTTCACCACCATTTCTTGGCATAGCAGATCCCAATTCCATATAGACTAATAACCCAGAGAAGGCAATGACAGTACCGGCAAACCACATCATCAAGGAAGTTCCAACAGATCCAGAAAGGGCAAAGATGGTAGAACCAGTGGAGAAAACCCCAGCACCCAACATTCTATTAAGCATAAGGAAGGATGCGGAAATGATTCCGATCTCTTTAGCATTTTTATCAATTTCAATCACAGCGGCGTTGTGTTCAGAACCACTTGAAAGACTTGCTTGTTCAGCATCTGAGGAATGCTTTTCCTGAGATGACAGGAACTTATAGATATCTGAAAAAGCCATATTTGTCCTTTTCTATGTGTGATAATCAATGATAATGAAAAGTTGTATTTTAGAAAAAGAGATAAACGATAAAGCAACAACGGATATTCTTTGAGTTTTATATCAATTAATGAAAAATTTTAGATTTCATTGCAACCTTTTGTCATCTATTTTTAAGCACAATGAAACAGTCATAGTAAGTATAACCCGTTAGAAGAAACCTCAGTGTACAAATAAAAATGCAAAAATTGCTTTTACACAATTGTGGAACATCATCCCATCCACGGCATTTTGGCAGTAAAAATATTTTATTTTTGGATCCGGGCGGCAAATTTTACGACTAAAACGGAAAAATATCACAAAAATAATCCGATTACTTATTGTTTAGTGAGCGATATTCCGCCGTAATTGCAGCCTAACGGGGATTTTCATACAAATTCTATAGCCCTGGCGGGCCTAAATAGGCTTTATAGACAAAAAGGTTAACAACGTCGTCGATATTTTCTTAAGTCGACAGAAAACACAAACTGTGGCTGCAAATTGTTTCTGTTTAATTTTCAGACAATTCCCCATGGTCAACTAATTGGAGATAATTCACTTAAATAGGATAATTGCGCGAGTACGGCTTCTACTGGAGGGTGGCGGTGATTATATTTGCATGTGTTAATGTACTTGGGGCTTTTAAAGACTGTGGCTACCATAGCGGCGTAGGATTGTGGTAATCGGGCTACTGAACAATAAGATATCTTTCGCTCGCTACTCCATTGTACAATTGACGTGTGAGTGTGCGAGTTAATTGTTTGCTATTGCTTCTAATTTAATAAAGATTCGGCTGGCATCCTAGATCGTGATTGTTCTGATTAAACAAAAATTTCTTTATGTACAACTATTTTCCACTAGAAAATAAAAAATATACGACTGGTGATAAAAAAGAAATTTTTGAACAATGGGTCACGTGAAATTGCAACTATTGCAATGAAAAGCAATTACATTGTGATTGTGTAAACACAAAGTGAATTGTTGTAGTCATTTTGCATTTTGATGTAAAAGGGTTATTGTTGTAGAGAAGTCAAAAAAGCCAAGAAATTTCTAACAATTGATTTGAGGAACATCGTCTGATAAGAAATAGTGGCTACACAGTACCAAACCATGTGCGTAGTCAATGTAATTTAGAAGTATGGGTAAACGCAATGCCCGGCTTCAAGTGGAAGTGTGGCTAAAAAAATTCAAGATCTCAACCAATTGCAACCCAATTACCAGTTTAGACTGATTTATATCCATTCATCTACAAGTTGGTTGATTCACAAAGACGTTTCTCAATCAATCTAACCATATACGGCTCTACATTTCTTAATAAAAGATGTGACAAAATCTATACGATTCTCTTGAAACTTATTTACAAAGAGTACTTTACTATAAACCAACCTATCAACACAAATATCTTTCTTTTAATTCGTTCCTTTAAATTATAACAATTTTTCAATCAATTTTTTGGCAACGTTCAAGTTTTCTTCAGAACCTGTCAAATAGATAAATTTAGATTCCTTATCACTGGCTCTTGGGATTGAAATAAATGTATTTGATTCCTTTCTGATTTGGTTAACTTTAGACCCTTGAGGGCCAATAATCTTAGAAAAGACTGATGGTTGAGATGCATAGAACCAACCGGAGAACTTAGCGTTCTTGGCGGTTTCCAATCTTTCTTCAATCAATTTGGCAACCTTGGAAGTGTTTTCTTCACTACCCTTTAATCTCCATGGAATAATAACATCATTTTGTTTAGGTTCTTGTGTGTTTTCAACAATGGTGAATTTAAACTTGACACTTTCGGTTGGGTAAGCTTCTTCAGGAGCGGTTGGGATGGAGGCATTAGATAATTTAGCTGCTTGTCTGGTGAAATTACCATGGGTAACTTCAACATTGTAGTCTGATTTCAATTTCTTGAAAATAGCACCTTTTTCACTAACTAAAGCATGATAATTGGCAGGAACATCAATTGAAACATTCCAATCATCTTTGGTTAATTCTTCAATCTTAGCCTTTGCAGCAGCCAATTTTTCTGGTAAACCAACAATCTTAACAACAGTAGATTGATCATTTGGTCTTGGGATTTCAAGACTAACACCAAATTCATCTTGAATTTGATGACGAATGGAACCACTTGGACCAATAATTAATCTATGCTTTTCCTTTGGAATATCAACTTCTTCAGCAACTGCAGCTTCTTTGTCTGCAACAATCTTCTTGATTTGGTCAACAATTTTTTCAACAACGGACTTATCACCTTGAGAAGTAACTTCATCACTACCTGAACCTTCGTTTGGAATGTTTAATAATTTATATTGTCTATTTCTTGGGATCTGATCACCACCAGCCTTGGAAATAATTTCCTTCATGACGGAACCACCTTGTCCGATCAAATCGCGATGATATGCTGGGTCAACTTTAATAGTAACAGAAATGAAGTTTTCAATTTCATCAACAATTTCTTGAATTTTTTTGGTGGCTTCTTTAAGTGCAGATTTAGAACCAGTTAATTCAACTTCAGCGAAACCCTTAGATTGTTCTTCTTCTTGATCACGCTTGAATTTATATTCAACACCAGTACCATCAGCAATGTCGTTAATGGTTTCACCAGCTTTACCGATAACCCTGGCAATTGCCTTGACTGGAATCTGAACAATTTGCTTGAAACCGTTCTCCTTTTCGAATTGATATAATTCAATCAATTCCTCTTCTGCCTTGGAAACACCCTTAGATGGACCTTTAATAGTGATTTCATCCTTAGACTTTGGAGCATCAGCAAAATTAGAAGAACCATCGCTATCTGCAGCTGGGAATCTAATCTTGACATTGTACTTATCTTGTAATCTGTTGATGTAGACACCTTGAGGACCAATCATTCTTCTGTGATATTGATGTTCAACTCTCAATCTAACTAAAGTTTCATCAGCCCATTTCTTAGCAACTGCCAAAATTCTTTGTCTGGTTTCTTCAACATTTCTCTTAATACCAGCAATTGTAACTTCAGTCTTTGCGTTCTTATCCTTAGTTTCTTCCCTTTCAACTGGAACATCGACTTTGGTTCCAAATTCTTCTCTAAGTGAATTCAAGTATGTACCACTTTTACCAATCAATCTAGAAAGGACGGTTGTTGGAACTTGGACAGTTGTAGTGTACCCTTCTTTATATTCTTGAGCATCATTAATGACAGCTTGAATATCTTTCTTAACATGTGCTGCTGATTCCTTAGTACCACGAATAAATATTTCATTTTCAGAATGTTCAACACCATTCGAATGTAATTTAACGATAACAGAATTAGAATCAACACCATGCAAGATAGATCTTAAAGTAGTGTTCCTTGGACCAGCAACCTGTTGTTGGTCATCAGAATCAACCTTAAGAACGACAGTTTCTAACGAGGCTGCTAATTCTCTTAAACTATTCAAAGAATCGTTGACTTTTTTGAAAGAGTCTTCAGCATTCGCAATATCATCAAAATCTTCAGCATCTTCTTGTTCAACTTTATCGGAGAATAACGAGATTTGCGATCCTAAGATGACATAACTGACATTTTCTGCCTTTGCGACGTCTTTAATAATAGATTCAACTCTGTTTAATAAGAATTCATCAATGTCTTCAATCAATTTAGTTTGATCTGGAGTGATTTTGTTAACATGGTTTACAATAGCCTTCTTGGCAACCTTAATCTTTTCGTCGTCATCCTTGGAAACAATCTCAATAGGAATTGAAGCTAAAGTGGAATCACTTAATGATTTCAAATCAGGAACATTAATCTTCACATCGTTGGTATCGGCAATTTCCTTGAAAACACCGTTCTTGTTCAAGTGTGCAGCAACTGCCTTGACATGTTTCAAGTTACCTCTGTGGGCCTTGGACATATCTAAGACTTCAACCTTATATTGAGATGTAGTCTTTCTGGCCTGTTCTTGAGCTAATGGGATCATTTTCTTTTCACCAACGAACTTGACAGTAGTTTCACCTTCCTTAGGTAATTGAATCAAAACATTAGCTTCACTCAAGATTTCATCAATTGGTAAGAATTGTTGCTTGACCTTTGGGATTGGGACTTCTTCGATAACAATCTTTCTGTTTAAGTTTTCTAAAGCCAATTTAATTTCTGGTTTGGCTTCAAGAACTAATTCACGATCTCCAACGATAGCAATGGTAGACTTGGTTGATTTGTAATCAGGAATTGAGAAATCAAGAGAAGAATACTTTTCAACAATTGACTTTAATGCCTGGTGGGCAAATGGCTTGACTTTTTCGTCTACCGGAACCTTGGTCGATAAGTTCTTAGTTTCTTCCTTAACAATAGTTAAAATTTGATTCTTGGCACGTTTGGAACCTTCGATATCACCGTCAATAGTAATTAAAATAGTCTTTGCAAAAACATCATCTTCAGTTTCATCATTTTCTTCAAATTCCGAATCAACTTCTTCAGTATCACCAATTTCAATCTTAACTTCATTAGCTTGAATAATTGGTTTTAAGTTTTTACCACCTTGACCAATAATTCTTGCCCTTAACTTAGCAGGAACAGAAAATGTAATCTTGACCGGTTTAGTTAATTTCTTGATTACCAATCTCTTTGCCAATTTAACTTCTTCTGGTCTACCAGTAATCAAGAAAGTTCTCTTTTTGGTATGTTGAGAAGTCGTACATTCAATAGTAGTCTTGGTTTCTTGCTTAACAAAAGTTAAGATCTTGATAAATTCAGGACGAGCAACATTCAATTGATCTTCAACATCAAGGGAAAAAGCTTCTTGAATAGTAGAAACCTTAGACTTGGAGGCAGTAGAAACAGCTGGTCTTGGAGCAGGAGAAGGAGAGGCGGAAAATGGGCTAACACTTGAAGGAGTTTTCATACTTGGACCCCACGAAGCTTGAGGACTTGGAGTGGACTTGGCACCACCACCTAAAGCAGGGAAAGCAGACTCATCGGAAATGGAAACATTAGCTCTAGAAGGAACCTTTGGTACTTCCTCCTCTTCAGCGTAATCTTCGACTTCAGCATGTTCTCTGTTAAGACGAGCAGCAATAATTTCAGCAGGAGTTGGCATTACAATTAACTTGTTTAAAATTTTTCTACTTAGTAAATATTCAATATAAGAACAATGGGCAATGCTTTTCTAAATTAGTATTTGAAAAACAGCAGGAATGAAGCAATGTTTACTTGTTATGTAAAGTGGTGGGTATATAACGTTAGTCAATGAATTGACAAAAGTGATTGTTGGTAGGGATGTTGTTTTGTTTAGAGTATATGACGTATCAATTTAAATGAAGAAAAAAATTTCAAATAAAATTCATGGAGTGAAACTGTGGTGAACGTTGAGTGAGCGTTGAGTGAGTGAGTGAGTGATCGAAAAATATTTTTGTGTGGTGGAATCGAATCGAAGTTTAACTTAACGAGAAGTTTTAACGACGTGTGGACATTAATAAAATAATCGAACACTTGTCGTGTATTTACAAGAAGAAACTTTGCAAGTCCTATACTCTTTCCCGTAATAGCAATTGAACACATCTCGGAAAGAACTTTATGGCCAAGCTCCGATCTTTTTTTTCTTGTTTGGATGCTTTCAGCTAACGTCAAACACGAGTTCAATTTTTCTGTGTCTACCACCGACACAAAGTTGTGCTATCGCCAAGACCAGTCTGTGTAAGTGTAGTAATCATAAACACAACATGCATACCCTTCCACGACTAACTTGAGACATAACCAGTACCAATTTATATCTTTTCAGTTCATTTTAATGATTCCGGTACTACCTTCGCTGAATATATTTGTAGCACGTCCTTTTTACTTCTTCTTATTTACATAACCTAAGCACTTAAGCTAATCTCGCGTCCCATTAATACAATCGTACATTCTCGAATTACATAAACCTATAATTCCCCAAGTAATCCCATTTTCATTATACACTACTGTACACCTTATTTAACTAAAAAAAGACAAGCATCTAAATATTTATCTCATTTAAATCGATGCCAAACAATCCAGTTCTATGAACTAAGAAAGTCTTTGTATTTCCCTGGTTCTTAAATTTTCGAGCATTTTTATCAAGCGAGCAAACCAAGGATGCTAACGTGTTGGAACTAATATATATATCTTCTTCGGTGACATCTCTAACGAAATGATCAGCATTACTTATGGTTATCAATTTCCCAGTCCATTGGTCGAAAGAATTCAAATCGGGTATACAATTGGAAATATATTGCTTTTCCAATGTCGAATATGTTGCTTCCGTTGAGTAAAACTTGTAACCACAGATAGTAGCGGTATGATATTCAGCTGGCAAGGATGTACCTGAATCTACTGTAGCATGTGATCCTCTTCTTTCAAATACCGATTCACCAATCGAGGCCATTGAATCTTCACAGTCGTCATCCACTGCTTGCTCACTATTATCATACTTATATGCATATGTTCTAGAACTAAAGAATGAAGGACCCTCTTCTAAATGTCCCATACCATGGCCGTATTCGGCTGCAGCTGCAGTAGCTACTAATAAAGCATTTGCTCTTGCAGAGTTGCTGGAAGGTATTGATTTTAACTTGGATACATTTCTCAACTCAAGTGGGAAACTTAAATCACGACCGATAACAAGATTTCTATACCAATTAATCATAGATGGGAATGACCAAAATTGTAATAAGATTTGTTTATATTCTATTCTGAGTCTAAGGACGTTCTTATACCTCACTAATGTTGAATTGTTTTGGTGCAGATATATATTTTCTTCCTTGTACATGGCAGATATAATTTGATCTAATGAAGGTGCTTCTCCTAATTGTAAATGAGCTAATGAATATGAGTTTATAAGTTGACCCTGGAATGACTTAAATTTCGAATAATCTTTTTCAGAATCAGTTGGCTCAAATAAAAATCCGTTATCTTTGATCAAATCATAATAGTTTCCGATCAAGGATAAAGTCTTTTGATTTCTTTGCTGCCTCAACTTTAATTTCAATTTCGAAAATTTCGAATCATTAATTATCTTCCTCTCACTATTTCCACCGTATGCATCCCCGGCAAATATATCATTAAGATCTTCTGATGAAGTACTTTCTGCGTCAAATGTGGTATTTTTCTTGTATGTCAGGTTCATTTCGATAGCTAGTTCATCCAACGAGTTTAAATGCATGAAAAGACACCTAATTAATTGAGTAAGATTCTTATCGGCATTTATATCGTAAATGTTCAACTGAGTAGAATTTAAATGAAGTACAACGGGTTTCCAAGCTCGTGATGATCTATTACAGTTGTACGGCGTGAAAAACTCAGTCTTGATTAAGGCTAGACCATAGTAGTTCAACCCTGGGGTATAGCCCGGAAGTAAATCGTTTGGCTGAGAGTAGTCAGGTAATATTGACATGCTTTATTTTTGAACGATAGTAGTTGTTTTTAAGTAAAGTTATGGGGTTCGTATGAATTTGTATTGCGTTGTCTCTGATTTTTTGTTAGTATATTGATTAATGCTCATACGGGCAACTTAGTATTGATAAAAGTGGGTAATAAGTATAAAATCCGAATAAGTCTAGGAAAGGTTTGATGTTTCTCAAGATTAACAGATGTCCTTACCTTTGGGGGGTTTTGCGGGAATGTTAATCCTATATATACTTCGTGAAATATATCCGATGTATTAAATGTCACACGACTAATTTCCTAAAATGGATATTTTGAACTTCTTGGCTTTGTTCCGCCCCTCTCTAAACTACAACGTCAAAAACTCTATTTCCGATTAAATTAATAACGAAATAATCGATACTCCGACAATGGCATGATGATGAAGGAGAATGGCATCATTGATTCCACTTGAACATCGTCTAAAATTGCATGATAACCCCATATTGTAGGATATATCGCTATCGGTTGTAGCAAATCTCGGAGGTATCGGTCACCAAGAAGCATCGGCCTAAAAATTCTAAGTTTCTTTTTTTTTGGGCTTTGGAGGTCAGTTGCTGCTTTTGTGATCTACATCTAAAATGGAATATCATGACTGCTGGTATGTTCGCTTTCAAATGCAAATGCATATATGCTGCACGAGCAGTAATGAAGTGGCGCAATTAACTCTGGACTTCTTTTTTAATCTTGGTATTTCATTATTTATTTTGAGTTATATCATCCACTATGTAACTAGAACAAATACATACTAACAAGATGCTCTTAGCGTTTTGGGATTGCTGATAAATTGTAAATGTATCAAATACGTTCAGTGTTGAAAATTCCCACAAGGTACGATAAGGCGACCACTGCTACCTTTTGCTAAATAGTGGAATCAACCTGGATTTTATATTGTGGGGGGAGATAACCTTCTGGGAAAATGGGATAAATAATTGCACCGCATTCCCCTCCCCCGCAAAATTGAAGTGTAATTTCTCGCGCAGGGAACTTTGAACTCCCGATTGTTGGCTTGTGGTCATTTTGCCCCCAAACACATTTCATTCCATTGTTAAAGGGTTTCTCGGAACCCCACAAAAATAATTTCGACGGAAAAATTAATAACGCGGTCTTTGTTTAGCATTCGAACTGCGAGAATCAACCTATTTCATATCTCGTCATTTCTACGTCTCAAAGCCACTTATTTAAAACCCAGTGGAAAGTTTTACCGCAAAGATCCAAATATCCATTGCCCTCCTTCAAAATTCCGGCTGTCATGAGGACCTTTTACTAGTATGAGACCCATGTTTGCAGGCTCTTTTGGCATTGTCTCAACCAATTGAATGCCATCACCTTTAAAGAGTCAAAAGAAGTTCATTTGGTATGGCTCAAATTCGTATTTACTTGACAAAAGGTAGATATATTAAATTATTCTGTTCGAATGGGTATATGTTTATCCAAGACCTCTCACAAAAAGAAGTCAAAGTCTTAAAGTTGCCAAATCCTTGAAATTTGGAATGTGTCGATTGATTCAACAACGATGTCGGAAAAGATCCCTCTTCGTGAGCAATTTATTATGGGACAAATCAATTGATCCATTGTCCGATATAGGAAATCTCGGTTTTAAGTTAGGGTGTGATTTCCTATAACAAACCGAGATTAGCCGCACTCTTCCATATAACTTTAATTTGATAGCAAAAATTAACAATTATGATATCTACTACTTCTTATTCTATACTACAACTAGCGAAGTGTTTGTCGAGATTTCATAGGGAAATAGAAATTTATAAAAAATCTCCCGGGGGTGAGTCGAACACCCGATCTCAAGATTACTTTGAGTTACTCATTACAGTCTCGCGCTTTAAACCAACTAAGCTACCAGGAGCAATTTTTTGAAAAACATTTTGGCTGTATTATAAGAGAGGTAAAATTTAATTCTAAATAGTGCCAATCAGTGCAAAACCATTATTATCACTCCATTTTTCACAGTGCGAAAGACTTCAGAGAATTTTTAGGTTATACTCGGTTAAGAAAATTAAGATATGCTTGATGTAGTGTGCCTTATTTGTGACGAAATTAGGTGGTGAAAATTTTGGTGAAAATCTTGGAAAATATTTGGTTGCAAAATTATTCCTGTTCACTTTAAGATGTGATATTCATTCACCAACCATTCCAATTACTAAGAAAGCTAGCAAAATAGCATACATGTTGCTAAATTACACACATATTGCCTTTTTCTTTATAAAATTTGATTTGTAGATGTCTATAAATACACCATCATACCATTCCAATTTCAGACAAATCTCATTTTGACGAGATCCACCCAAGTTTCTTCCATCGTACATAAAGGAAATTCAATCTTTAACCAGGGAAAGACACACTCTACTGGGTTGGTCTGGCTGGTAAAAGTTTGATGCAGAACGATGGAAACAATTTTTAAAGTTCGATGCATTATCTGAATCGTTTTTGAGAAATAGGGTATGCAACTTCAAGGGTTCTAACCATATTTGCTAATAAATTTTTTGTTTATTAACAAGGGGTTTTCAAAATTTCCTTCTAACCTACTGCTTGCAACTATTTTATTTCTGTATGTAAAACATGTATCATTGATCTAATAAATTGTGTAAAAAAAAAAATTGGTACCTAAACTGATGGCTGCGAAATTATTCGTAAATGTCAAGGGACGGGATTCGTTTTCAGAAATGAATATTTCAATAAAAACAAGAACAATAGAAAGCATTTAATACTTTACTTTACATACATATTGTTACATCTACTTATCTCTTCTCTCTAGAATCCAAAAAGTTCTTCACATTCTCTACCATTTCGGCTTTTCTCAGTCCCATTTTAATCTGAGGGTATCTCTTTTGAAATCCCTTTAATTGATCCATAGTAAACTCACTCAAGACCCCCTGTTTCCACTTCACCAAGACCGCTTCTTCATCGATCTCAGGGAGTTTTTTGGTCTTTACTTTTTTTGCGGCGGCTTTAATCACCGAATCTGGAAGTTTTCGTTTCGGTAATGTTTCCTCTAGGTCGTTTAGACGGAGGTTTATCTTTCGTAGGATTTCTTTAGAATCATCGTTGGAGTCTATTGATTGTTTTAACTCTGCTAGTTTCTGCATTGTTGTATCGTTTTTTAATAGGGTTCTTTCCAGTGGCTTTAGTTCCATTTGGAGGATTTCATATTTGATCACCTTATAGAAATAATTCAAGGATGGATTAGGGAAATCAGTGGGATTATAGTATTGGAGAGTGTATGATTTGAATAAATCCTTAAAATGTGAAACCAATTCGTCATCATATGCACTTTTTTCAGCGTTGGTTTGATAATCTTTATCAGTTATAAAATCTTCCGGTAACGACCTCACATCTTCAATCCATGGTAATTTAATCAATAAAAATCCTTGGGGAAAATCTTGCCCATCAGGAATATTTCTCGAAGATTTGAAGGTTTGAGTTGGATACAACGCATAAATGTGTGGACGAGCATTTCGCTTGGTGCATCCAAATACAATACCATATTGGTTTAATTTAATGCAGGAACGGTACAAGGATGCTAACGTTTGCAAAGAGTTTGTAAAACCGCCTTTTATTGAAGAAGTTTTCATACCCTCATGTAAATCAGCAGTGACAAATACTGGGGGACCACATGAGTAAACTGGGCTGAAGGTATCAAGGTCCCGGAAACCGATCAATTTCAAATATGGAGGTTCTGAGAATGAAACTTTTTCGGAATCATCATCTGCATCGTCGTCATCTTCTTCTTTTATTTCATTAAAGTCGTCATCTTCATCAAGTTCTTGTAATTTATGATCAAAAGCGTAATTGGTTATAAAATTCAATTGTTCACTGTTCAAAAAGATGATATCTTGACCACCACCAATTTCGTATCCTTTTCTAATTCCGGCATCTTCTTTTCTTTGGGTAAGTGATTTCTCTTTATCCGATTTAATTTGAATCAGTTCCCCGGATTTAGCTTTGACTAAATCGGTATCCAAAAACACCTTTTTGATCGTTTCTTCTCGTGTATATAATAAAAGATCCTTCTTATACTTCTCATGGGAATATAGAGTGTATCCTTTAACGGTACATCCCAATCCACCTCCAATTTTTCCATCATCACTAAGGATCAAATTACACAGAAATAACATTCTTCTAACTTCTTTGATTCTAAATATACTTTTCCGGATTTGATTTGCAAGCATTGATTTCTTGAATATTAGTGAATCCTTAGTGAATCCACCAAATCTTTGCGCATCATTATCTTCTTCGGTTTCTTCTTCTTTATTCTGTCTTTCTTGACTCTTTTTTAAGAAACCAGTATTCAAAAACACGTCTTTATATTGTTCGAAATCAAATTGTTTAGTAGCCGAAGAAAGAAAGAATGGCTCAATAAAAAAATTATAATTATAATAATCATTGATTATTCTCCATAAGTTCTCCTTTGTTGAATCTTTGGTATAGGGTTTATCATTATTAGTTATCCAGACTAATTTCTTTCGGTTAAATTGTGGTTTAGCTGACATTTCATCAATAATACGATTCAAAACCACCGATAAATGATTTTCGTCTTCCATTTGTTGATACTTAAATGTAGATTCTAGCGATTTAAGATGAAGATTATGATCTTGAATTAAATCATTTAACGCTTTCATATTCTGAAGGTTTAATACATTTAATCTAAATAATTTTTGAAAACCATGAGGTTGTTTCATCAGTTTTAAAGCAGGCGATTGTGCACAATTATAGAAATAGATACCTATACCCGTATTCCTCATGGTTATTATTAGATCTGACATTAAATCATTGATACTTGATAATATTTCATATAATTGTGAATGGGAATTTAAGTCTGGTTGAGGTTGTAGTAAATCTGGAGTAATTTCAATTAAAAAGACAATTGCTTCTTTGATTTCGTATTGTTGATACGATTTTCTTTCTTCTTCTTCATCATCATCATCTCCATTACCACCACTTCCATTTTCTCTATATTGACTCATGATTTACCCTTGCTGCCAATTGAAAAGAAACTTGCTGTTGGTACAGGGAAATAATGTGTTGCCAAAAAACGCGTGAGGTTAATCAATTTTGTTCTGTTTTGTTCATTCCTGATGGAAAGTAAAGTTCTGTGAGTGACATTTGATCTGCCAACGTAGCTTCACCTAAACAATTACTTACTCAGTTAGTTAACTAAAGAGAGGTTATCCAAACACAACACAGCACAGCGCAATCTAACAAAACACTTAATATGTCAATTCACTTTTTGTTAGTTCTTAATCGACAAGGTAAAACCAGATTAGCCAAATGGTTTAATAATTCGTATACTCCTCAAGAAAAACAGCAATATATTCTGAGCATACATCGATTAATTAGTAGTCGAGATACTAAATATCAATCCAACTTTGTTGAATTCCAACAGAATAAATTAGTATATAGACGATATGCGGGATTATATTTCATATCATCTATTGATTTAATAGATTCTGAGTTGAGTTATTTAGAAAGTCTACACTTCTTGGTTGAAATTCTTGATATTTATTTCAATAATGTATGTGAAGTTGATTTGGTATTTAATTTCTATAAATTATATTATATCCTTGATGAAGTTTATTTAGGAGGAGAAATACAAGAAATACTGAAGCAAAAGATCTTAGAAAGGTTGAGCTATTTAGATAAATTAGATTAGATTAGATTAAATGTATAGGATCATCAATTAATTTATCATTACCCTTTGCTTCAATAATATTCCATAACAATTCAGAAACTTGATTGATATCTTTCCCACCGACATCAACAATTTCAATGCTTGGATCTTGTTTATCATTTAGTATACGTAGGAAACATTCTTTAACTTTTGCTTGGAATTTTTGCATTTCATAACGTTCATCACCCCAACCTTTTCTCTTGCTGATTTCATCAAGATCTAACGTTAAGAATAAAGTTAAATCGGGTTTAGGCAACCCTTTATCTGGACCTAATAGCCAATTGATATCCCCCAATTCATTGCCACTATTATTTCCACTCGATACAATGTTTTGACCTTCTTCTCCCACGAAATCATGTTTCGCCAAGGTATATGCAATGCCTGAATATATATATCTATCCAACACGACAAACTTTCCTTGATTTAACGCATCACGAATATGTTGATTCAATTCCCATCTATTCGCCAGGAATAACAAATGGGCCGATTGGTCAGATAATTGGAATGATTTATTTGTGAGATATTCATTGATGATTTTACCAATCGGTGTGGAACGATCAGGAAATTTTATCAATTCAGATGATGAAGAAGATGATGATGTGGAGAGTTTTGAAGTTAGGCATGATGCCTGGGTTGATTTTCCCGATCTATCGAGTCCTTCAATAAGGATTAGCTGTCCACGAGTCATTTGGTGTGGTGTGGAAATGGATATTCTACTGTAATGACTTCCAGTAAATCAACACAATTTTATGTTTGAAAAATTATTGACGCGTTTCACTTCTCTCTAACAAAATGTGAGATGAATGGTAACTTGTACCTCAAACGTTTTACAAAGATAAAGATAATTAATACGACGAAATACCTTAATGTACAAGGATTCCATCTTTAATAGAATGTAAAAGGGATTATGACCGAGAGAGTCATCGCTTAACTCATCAACCGGAGATACACCCTTTTTAAAGGTTACTCTATAAAACCATCATATTCTTATCTAAGGCTAAAAAAACCTTTGTTTGTCAAAGAGACATATCTGCTAAGCAGAATACGCTCCAATTGAACAAACACGATAAAGACCAGTAGCTATCAAGTTAATTAGATTGATAAAGTAGAACTAAAGAACGACGCCACTGGAATGGATTACTGTAGAGAAAAGAAGAGGAAGAGAAAGAAGAGTGAATGAATGAAAAAATTTTTTTTTCTGAGGACTTGTTCCATTGAGGTTCTGTAGTTTGTTGAACCTTTTCCAAATGTTTTTCGAGTTAGGTTTAACTAATTAAATTAAGTTACACAAAGTTATATCATTGGAACCATTTTAGTGATTGCAAATTTAGTCTGGGGACTAAGACATACCATTATCGAATATGGGATCTTAACTTTTAATCTTCTATAGAAGTTTGGTTACATTGTTGATACATAAATACATGTACATCTGTACCTTAAGGTATCTGTCACATGATCAATTTTCAACCAATACAGCAACTGGTGGAAAAAAAAAAATTGTTAGCAACCGGAAAGATTTCGATGGAAGGTTCGAGAAGTTTCGATAGTAATAGCCCCTCCCCACACAAATTGAGTTTTTCAACCGCATCGTTTCCCCCTTAATGATTGAATTGAATTATAAATAGCGGTTAAATTTCTACCTCATTATAACCTTCTTTTATTTCTGTCTCTTTCTCGTTTGATCAATCAATCAATTGAATTCAATCAATCAATTAATTGTTAATTAAGTAACTATTACAAAATATGACTAAAGCCGTAGGTATTGATTTAGGTACTACCTATTCGTGTGTTGCACATTTTGCAAATGATAGAGTAGAAATTATTGCCAATGACCAAGGTAATAGAACTACTCCTTCATTTGTTGCTTTCACAGATACTGAAAGATTAATTGGTGATGCTGCCAAGAATCAGGCTGCAATGAATCCCGCCAATACCGTGTTTGATGCTAAACGTTTGATTGGTAGAAAGTTTGACGACCCTGAAGTTCAAAATGATATGAAACATTTCCCATTTAAGATTATTCAAAAGGCTGGTAAACCAGTTATACAAGTTGAATTCAAAGGTGAAACAAAAGAATTCTCTGCCGAAGAAATCTCCTCTATGGTCTTATCGAAGATGAAGGAAATTGCTGAAGGTTACTTAGGTTCCAAGGTTACTGATGCTGTTGTTACTGTTCCTGCTTATTTCAACGATTCTCAAAGACAAGCTACTAAGGATGCTGGTTTAATCGCTGGTTTAAATGTCTTGAGAATCATCAATGAACCAACCGCTGCAGCCATTGCTTATGGTTTAGATAAGAAGGGTTCTAAGAGTGAACACAATGTCTTAATTTTCGATTTAGGTGGTGGTACTTTTGATGTTTCCTTATTAGCTATTGATGAAGGTATTTTTGAAGTCAAGGCTACAGCTGGTGATACTCACTTGGGTGGTGAAGATTTTGATAACAGATTGGTTAACCATTTCATTCAAGAATTCAAGAGAAAGAACAAGAAGGATATTTCAAATAACCAAAGAGCTCTAAGAAGATTAAGAACTGCTTGTGAACGTGCAAAGAGAACTTTATCTTCATCTTCTCAAACTTCAATTGAAATTGATTCCTTATTCGAAGGTATTGATTTCTATACTTCCATTACCAGAGCAAGATTTGAAGAATTATGTGCCGACTTATTCAGATCTACCTTAGATCCCGTTGAAAGAGTTCTTAAAGATGCCAAGGTTGATAAATCTCAAATTGATGAATTAGTTTTGGTTGGTGGTTCTACTAGAATTCCAAAGATTCAAAAATTGGTTTCTGATTTCTTTAATGGTAAGGAATTGAACAAGTCTATTAACCCAGATGAAGCTGTCGCTTATGGTGCTGCTGTGCAAGCTGCTATCTTAACTGGTGATACTTCTTCCAAGACTCAAGATTTATTATTATTGGATGTTGCTCCATTATCCTTGGGTATTGAAACTGCTGGTGGTATTATGACCAAGTTGATTCAAAGAAATGCTACTATTCCAACTAAAAAGTCAGAAATCTTTTCTACTTATGCCGATAACCAACCTGGTGTCTTGATTCAGGTTTTCGAAGGTGAGCGTGCCAAGACTAGAGATAATAATTTGTTGGGTAAGTTTGAATTGTCTGGTATTCCACCCGCGCCAAGAGGAGTTCCACAAATTGAAGTTACTTTTGATATTGATGCTAATGGTATTTTGAATGTTTCTGCATTAGAAAAAGGTACTGGTAAGTCTCAAAAGATTACAATTACAAATGATAAGGGTAGATTATCCAAGGAGGAAATTGAAAGAATGGTGTCTGAAGCTGAAAGGTTCAAGGAAGATGATGAAAAGGAAGCCTCCAGAGTCCAAGCTAAGAATGGATTGGAATCTTATGCTTATTCCTTAAAGAATTCTATCAACGATGGTGAAATGAAGGATAAGATTCCTGAAGCTGATAAACAAAAATTAACTGAAGCTATTGATTCTACCATTTCTTGGTTAGATTCTTCCCAAGCTGCCTCAACTGAAGAGTACTCTGATAAACACAAGGAATTGGAATCCGTTGCCAACCCAATTATCACCGCAGCTTATCAAGCAGCTGGCGGTGCTCCAGGTGGTGCTCCAGGAGCAGGTGGATTCCCGGGCGGTGCTCCAGGTGGATTCCCAGGAGGTGCTCCAGGAGGTGCTGGTGGTGACAGTGGTCCAACTGTTGAAGAAGTTGATTAAATCAAGTAATATAATGTATAAAGTATGAATGGTTGGGTTTATCTGGTTATTGTTGATCTAGTTTGTGGTTTTACTATTGTTCAATTCTATTAAGTATTTTTGTTTAAGAATCTTTACATAAATAAGTTTTTACTGTATTTAAATATATATTTAAATTGTATGTTATAATATCTAATTTACTCTATATTAAAATGTTTCGCTTAATATACATAGCAAAGTGATCACGAACCAATTACAAATTAAAATGGTTCCAATTCTCTTGTCCAACATCCAACCATTTCTTGGAATAATCAAACTCAAAAAGACCAAATTTCCAACTAATGCAAGACTAGTTATACCTAATGTCCTACTCATCTCTAGAGGGTAACTCTTCATTTCTTGACTAGTAAGAATAATAATCAATCCACTTAACCCCAAAGAACATAACGCCAATAAAGGACCACCAAAACAGGCCGCAAACGCCATCATCGGCATGCCCATTCTCGCAATGGTGAAATTGGAAATAAAATCCCCCACTGAATTACCTAACGCGAAGATCGTGATACCAAGAATATCATCACTTAGGCCATAGATACTCCCAACTGCTTTAAGAATATTAATGAGTTGGGAGGCAAACACCGAGATCCACGATATAGACACCAAGAAACCCAAGATTGATCCAAAGTGGTTGATCAAATTCATCCGGGTGACGAAACGTCGGCTAATCGAGGCGGTGGGATAGATTAATTTCAAGAAGTAGCCGAATGTTAATGCTATTATGATTTTGAATGGAAAATATTCGTTGAAGCCAAGCAATAGGTAAAGGGTTCCGCAGACGGTTTGGATGATGAGGAGTTGAGCATCTTGGCTGTAGTCAAACTGATCAGAAGAGTTGGTGGTGTCGTCATAGTTCGGGATTTGGTCATTTATCAATTCTATTTTTGCTTGATCGCGTACTGGGGTCGTGAGCCTGAGAATTGTCATGACTGGTAATGATAATATTATGAATACTTTCATGAATACAGTTGATTCATTGAAAGTTGAAAGTTGTGGAAATAACAATTCAACAATTCGGTGATAACTTTTCTCAAATTCTGTATTATATATTTCTGACCCATTCAAGATAATTGGAGTAGGGGTTGTTTCGGCATCCCCACTCAATTGTCTTTCATTAATTATTTGAATTGAACCACCCAGAATATTGGAATGTTTAGATAACCCTTTTAATAACGACTTAAGACCATAAGAACCCGTATTTGCAGTTAATACTCGTGTAGATGCGTCTTGGGATAAGCTCAAAAATGTATCATATTCATTCATAGATTCATCAACACCCAGGCCTAAGTTCAATTCATCAATGGTAGGTAAACTGGCAAAATTATCAAGATATACTTCGTCAATCTCATCTTGTGGTCTTGTCACATTTGAATCAGCAAAGTGGGTTCGTGATCTTTGATCTCGTAATAATTGTAGGATTCTTTTCTTCTTGGCTGAATGGCTATATACTGCCGATCCAACATAAAGGATATATGAGAGTACTAATACCAAACACACAAAAATCAGTAATGAGCCAAGGATCATCGAAAATATTACTGTTAATGTAATACATAAATACATCACCATATCCCTAACAAATAATTTTCGTGGTACTTCAAACGGATGAACTACAGCAATTGAACCAATAACCACGGTAACTATGAATAGCGACGCTCCTAATAATTCCGCAATTGCAAGTCCCCCAGAATCCATATTTATACCATGAAATGTACTAAATACATCAGGAGCTCCATTTCCAAATGCTAGCAAAGTAAGACCAGCTAGATTATCTGAAAGCTTGAGGGATTTTGATATTGTATACAAGTTCGGACATAAATATTCGGAAGCTGTTATGCCTAATGATACAAAATATATGATCAAACAAATTGATAATGGAATGATGGCAAAGGAATGTAGGAAATGGAAGTAGCAATAATATATCCTGAAGTAATTAAATATGCCATCATTACAGTTAGTTTTAATGAATTGACATTGGGATTCTATGGGAATATCGGGTATTACTTTGTGGATTTGATCACAGACTCTAACATCACGCTCCGATATTAACACATTCCGTTGTGTCAATGAGTTCAGTACGTCAGTATTAGTACTGAAAACGCCATAAACAGAGACAATCCATAGCAATACCAAGTATGGAGGTCTCATATTGTCATTGTCGAAGTAAAATGTGGCCTATCCATACAAACAGGTAATTAACAAATATTCGGCAGGCAAAAAAATTATATACAGGAAAATGTACACACCAACTTGAACTTTACACATGTGACGCTGGCATACAAAAATCATTGAATCGTTACTACGAAGCTCCCAAGTTAACCCATTAGAAACCCCGAGAAAGGTCCAGGAGATAAAAAGATAGAACAATTCGAAATGGTGTGAACGAAGAGGAAATGATACACGTTGGCTCCATTCAACATAGCCACTTAATGATATGAAAACCTCGAACGTTTCATGTTAGTGATAGTATAGATGTATAGCTGATCATTGCACCAATCCCCATACGGGCACACGAAGGTAATCCCTTAGAAATAAACAAAGTTATTCAACAGATGGAATGCTGCACCCAAGATCAACCAAAATTTTGTTCTCCAGTCCATTACAAAGAAATGAAATCTACAACTATATCCCAATGGTCATGGGTCAGAACGCCATAATGGGTTCAACCTCAAAGGAATGCATTAACGTTGTGAATGGCTGTGAAAATTTGCGTTAAAGAAGAAAAGAGGAACTAAACACAATGAAAAATTTTAATGTTGCGATGACACTTTTATACCACAGAGATTAAATCCGGGTAAGATTTTCATTTCAGGGTTCACCGCGTCACAGATTCTACAAAGAGTTCATGTTTTAATTATTAAACACAGCTTATAAACATTAGTCTAATGCATTATATCTACATATATCTATTAGTTTAGTTTCCCATTAACCACATTCATATTCCCATTACAGTCGATACTCTTGGTTTCACTTCTTTGAAGTATTTCAATCACATGTTGAAACACATCTTCATAAACTCTCTCACCCCATAACGTGTCCATATGCTCATATCCCGGACATAAAACTACATCAAGTTTATCTCTCATACTTGAATTATTGTCAATTATTAAACTTTTAGTCTTTTTCATATCCACAAGGATATCTCTATCCCCGTAAAATAACACCATTGGCACATTCAAATGATGATCAATAGGGAATGGAGCAACGACATTGCCCTTTTGTTTCAGTAGTCTCGATATTGATGCTAGGCGTGTAAGTCCACAATCACAAGTCTCATCAAACATTTGAAATCGTCTTGCTCTTATAATCTGAAACCAATGCACAAGTGATTTCACTGAAGAATTGGAAAACATATGAGGATATCCCATTTGTTTCTGATTTTGACTAATATTCGTACCATTCCATCCGAACAATAATACTAAGGATTTATCCACAACGAATTCATAAAGACTTGGTCCTAATGTGGTCGACCAGAAGGAAACGGAGGGAAGTATGGCGCGACAGCCAAAGATGCTATATAAGAATGAATTATCTGCTGCAGTCTGCTTGACTATTAGTTTAAACACTGGATGATTCAAATTTTGAGGAATTATTGCTGGAGATAATCCAATGAAACGTTCAATATGGGAATTCAAATATGGATGCAAACTCAAACTGGCAAATAACTGAGAACAACCTTGCGAGAATCCAATATATGTTACTTTGGTATTCAAACCTTTATAGAAACTTCTTATATAGTTGATAGTATCAGGAATATCAAAGTAGGAGAATTCATCTAAGGAGAAATCCCAAAAGCTTGGATCTGACGCCGATAATTTCAAATGTTTTCTTGAATATTTATTACCACGATTGTTACCTAACCATACTTCATAACCAAAATCTGCTAATAAATAAGGTAATGTCTTTTCCTTCGTAGAGCCTAACACGAACAATTCTGAACTTGTTAACAACCCATGATGAAAATATATAATTTTGCTACCATTGTAAGTTTTATTTGGATTTTCAATTTTATGAATCACTAATAGATAACCATCCTTAGTCGTAACAACATGCTCTCGTGCGATATATCCACTGATCTTGGTAATCTCTGATATTTCTCGAGCATTCATTATCTTGTTCTTGAAGTCATCGTCACATGATGTTGTTAGAGCTGGTCGTGAATTGAATCCAAAGAATTTCTTTACATATAAAGATACAAGTTTGACAATGAAGATGATGATATTAAACAATGTCGTACACCCCGATATTCGTTCTGGAACTGGCATCTTGGAGGTGGTTCATAAACTCAAAACATAGGAATTTTCGGAAGTTGGAAAGTTACGTAACTTAGAGATTTTTTAAAAAAGATATTCGCGCTTACATTTTTATACGATGGGGCTATGAGGGGGTTACGAGATACAATGAGATCTATATTGGTTTGTTGGTAGTTAGCCGTTGATGATATCTCCTTTGACACGTAAAATAAAATAAATAGTGTCTTGTATTAAGTTCCATCGTCATTGTATACGTCAATTATATATGTACAAGTCGTGCAATGCTATTTCACTCTATTAAAATATCCCAAACCACTTCTTTCTTTGTTGAATTTCTTGTTGCTGTCCTGATTCTCCTTGTGGTTGTTGCTGCTTGATCTCACTTTCAAATTGTTTGGCAAATTCTCGATGATATTCCAAATCTTTCAACATCTTCTCTTCATTTTCTTGTTGTATTCTTTGCGCTTCCAAAATATGTCTTTCAGATGGTCTATTTAATGCATAGTCACTTTCTTCAATCTTTCTCAAAGGTTCAGGAATATATTCCGCATCCATGACTGTCTTTATTGGTTTATCATGTTTCTTGGGATGATACAAATCATCATATTCTTCTTCGGTTAAACCAGTCCTAATCTCTTTAAACCTTAATCTAGCTCTATAGAATCCAGCAAACACCGTTTCTCTACCAGAATCCCATCTATGGAAAAATGCAGCATAAATTACTATACCACAACATACAAGAGTTCCAAACATACTGCTTGCTTTATGTAGTCTAGCGTTGGTTTCCACTTTTCTCAACACTTTATATTGTCCCGGATATAATTCAGAAACCGGCCTAGGTAAATAATTCAACCTTTGCATAGTTTCATTCACTCTTTTATATTGGGTAGGTGCTTTGGGAATAGAAGAGAACCCTTGTGGTTGGGCCATAGGTTGTTGGAATTCTGATGGGTATCCCTCCGCTGGTCTGACATCTGAAGGATCGTAGGGATTATAAGGGGCTTTTGGAGGTACCCAACCTCTTGGATTTGGTCTTCTTTCTATTCCAAACTCAACATTTGGCTCCTCGTTCTTTGTCATTGCTGTGGTTTACTGATGAACTGGTTGATAATGTCCCGTGGTTCAATGAAAAATTTTCTACTAACAAAAATAAATTTTCGTACTGATTGACTTCCAGCCGCCGTGGGATCAAAAGTGAGTGACTCTGCCACAAATCAAACCAACTTTCTGTTAGACCAAGAACAACCACAATACCTAGAATATAATATTAGAATCCATGGGAATGACATCTGTATCGTCATTTCTCAACCAAGTACAGAGTTTCTTCTCTCTAGAAACATTGGACACCCGTCTTGCACCATCTTCAAACATCCAAAAACGACAAGCAATAACCAAACGAGCCTCTCCCGAAACAAGATGGAAAACAATTGAATTTCGATGTTATATGGTTGTATTCGTAATTGTTGTACCTTTGATGTTTAAGGCAGCAATGGAGGCATCTAATCTGTCTAATCCTAATTATCCTCGATTTGCCCATTTATTGAGTGATGGATGGATGTTTGGCCGAAAAGTGGATAATTCAGATCAACAGTATCGATTCTTTAGGAATAATTTCCCTTTACTTTGTGCACTTGTGCTTGGACATGTTGGAATTAGAAGAGTGGTGAAGTTGATTGTGCCGGGTATGAACAAGAGAACATATTTTGATTTTGTATTTGGAATAGTATTTTTGATTGGTGCTCATGGGGTGAATGTTACGAAAATTGGTGTTCATCTTACTATGAATTATTCAATTTCCAGGTTCGTTCCTGATAATAAGGCCGCTCTTTGGCTTACTTGGATATATGGAATTTCTTCGTTGTTTGTAAATCATTGGATTGGATCCCATTCATTGGGAATTGAGTTCTTAGATCAAGGATTTAAAGGAATTATTGCTAGATGGGATGTATTTTATAATTTCACATTGTTAAGGATGATATCGTTTAATTATGATTATTTGGAAAGAAAGAGAAATATTGAAGCACCACCAATTGAAAAGGTTTCTGAAAGTAAATCAACAAATCCAAACCCACTTGCCAATCTTGAAGAAAGACAAAGACTTACTGCTCCTTTACCTATAGAAGACTATAGTATCCTAAATTATATTGCTTATGTCACGTATACTCCATTATTTATAGCTGGTCCTATAATAACATTCAACGACTATATATATCAATCCAATTATGAACAATTAAAATCGGTTCAAAATTACAAGAGAATTTTGATTTATGCCATCCGCTTTGCATTTTGTGTGTTGGTTATGGAGTTTATATTACATTTAATGTATGTAGTTGCCGTATCCAAAACCAAAGCTTGGGATGGTGACACTCCATTCCAAATCTCCATGATGGGGATGTTTAATTTGAATATAATTTGGTTGAAATTATTAATTCCCTGGAGATTGTTTAGATTATGGAGTTTATTAGATGGGATTGATCCTCCAGAAAATATGATTAGATGTATGGACAATAATTTTTCGGCATTAGCGTTTTGGAGAGCATGGCATAGATCCTATAATAAATGGGTGATCAGATATATTTATATCCCAATGGGAGGGGGTGGAAAATATAGAATATTGAATAGCTTGTTAGTTTTCAGTTTTGTAGCTATCTGGCATGACATTGAGCTCAAGTTATTGATGTGGGGATGGTTAATTGTTATATTCTTAACACCTGAAATTGCAGCCACAGCATATTTTAAGAGATTTGGTGATGCTTGGTGGTTTAGATATTTATGTGGATTAGGTGCTGTTATTAATATTTGGATGATGATGATTGCTAATCTTGTAGGATTTTGCTTAGGTAAGGATGGAACTATGAAGTTATTACATGATTTGTTTCAAACTTGGGGTGGGTTCCAGTTCTTTTTGTTATCATCTGGGGCATTATTTGTAGCTACTCAAGTAATGTTTGAATTTAGAGAGTCAGAAAGAAGAAGAGGTATAGACGTTAGATGTTAGGATACTTCTGAAAAGAGCTTCTATTAGATGTTAAGATGTATAATTAACTGATATTTAATGGTACCAAGTCAATCAATGAATCAATTCTACCCTTCAAAAATTACAATTTTTCTCTTCGTAGTTATATTTAAAGTTAAGTTACTTTTCAGTGTATCTAGATCTACTACACATTCTTTCGTTGAGTTATAGATTAGACATTCAATAGAATAATGGCTCCACCAGTACCTGTATACACATCAACAGACATCAAACGACAATACCATAACCAACTAACCCAACCAGAGAAATATCAATGTCATTTAAAATCAATAACACAACATGAATGTACCTTTAGACCCGACCCAGAAGGGAAGCATCCACCTGAAATCATCTGTTTACCTTTCAAAAGACTTTTTCAAAGATGTTTGATAGATCATATAACAAAGGAGAGGGGAAAGAAAGTAAAGCTGCAACGTTGGATAAATATAGAGGTCACCGATAGTGATACGAATAAGGATTTGACCGATCCGGGATCAAAATTCGCTGAAGTCGTTAATGATTTTAAGAATGCTGAACAAGATTTCAAAAAGTTGATGGAAATGGAAGCTGATGGAAGATTATAGAAATGATGATGATGTCAGGGACAAGGGTGTTACTTATTTATTTATTGTAAGCTTGTATATAATAATAGTTATATTTATATGTAAATATCAAGTTATTACTGTATGAAAATTTATACAAATACGGGAGAAGAGAACGAATTAAAGAGTGATGTGTGTACATAGATACATAGTTATCGTGTGATGGTTAATGGTATGAATGCAAAATTTATTACAAGAAGGAGGGAGGGAGGGAGGGTGGTGGACAACCATTTTAATAAGTTGATCCTTCAGGTGGTTGTTGTAATTTCTTATTTGCTGGATTTGCCATACTTTTTCTTAATTCAAGTAAAACAGTTTCCATGGTATATACTCTTCTCCAATTCCTTAAAGTCTCAAACTCAGAAGCAATGACATTTCCCTGGGAATCAACACAAGGTAAATTGATTTTGGAAACAAATTTGACGGTAGGTGGTTTATCAGGGTAACTTTCATCACAAACAATATGTAATGAATAGATTCTATTTTCGTGAGATGAATGAGGTGGACCTAAGATGGTACCATTCCAATAAGTCATGGTGATGTCATCTTGATTCGCCAATCCATAAGAAATGGATTCTGCTCCTAACCCTTTTTCACCTTTTTCTAACTCTTCTAATAATTTGAAATTTCTTGGACTATTTTGAAGTAACAAGTTAGTAACTTAAACAATACTTTCTAGCTAATAATAACAGGATCTATATGCATACATCTTAGACATTTGTCTCTATCTTTTTCTTTGTCTAGGTGATGATCTATCGTTGGTTTGGTTTGTAAGGTGGTGTGTTGAATCAATTCAATGCGAAATTTGTTGCGCGGTTTTTTCCGCTGGAGGAGGTAATTGAACATCCTCGTCACTTTCATCAGCATTAGCAGGAGCTTTCTTCTTTCTCTGAGAACCTGACATACTTAATAGTAGAGATCTAAATTATTTATAACACAACAACTAGTTAGCTTAATTATCTATTAGTTAAGTTACTTTTCTATACAATAAATTACATTTTGCTTTCTGGAAATTGCCACTCTTAAATATCATTTTTCTCAGCATCTTAATATGTTACACATTTTGCACTTTCCTATTCGTCACCATTGTACCAACGCAAGATAAGCAGGTATAAGTTATATAGGAACTAAGGCTTTTATATTAATAAGTCAACCACACCACGTAAGTACACTTTCCCTTATATTTAATACTCTTGGATTACTTTTCCTCACAACACGCGCGGGCCTACCTTGTGTTTATAGTGCCTTATAACCTACACCTGACAAAAGCTCTTATGTTGTAATATATCTTGGACCATCCTCACAGCAAACTCATAGAGGAACTAAGGTTTGACAAACTTTACAAAACATATTCCAATCACATTTTCTTCAATAGAAAGGAAAAGCAAATTTCTCTGAAATTTCGCAACAAATCCCAAATAAAAAAGACATGATTGCAAATTTTTTTTTACGTTCTACGCCATAAAGAGCTCTTACGCATGTCTTACATACAAAAACAAATAAAAATTAAACATCACAATCTAACTCCTGAAATATTGTTGAACCTAAGAATCAATTTTTTTTACATTCTTTATGTAAATACCATTTATTATTTCTCGTATAAATGTTTTACAAATAGAAATAAAATATTGGAAGACAGTAGGGTAGCAGGAAAATTTGGAAAACCCCTGTTAATCGAACGCTCTTCCTACTTT